>CAUYPK010008726.1:0-43973 GCA_963574355.1 Loris lydekkerianus | reverse complement strand
AAAAAGTATCCAATGTACTCAGCCCTACTATGAAGCTAAACTATAGCTTTCACATGAAGGCTATAACCCAACTATACCTGAAGACTATGAGGAAAGGACCAAGGAAGGGGAAGGGAGGGGGGAGGTTTGGGTGGAGGGAGGGTGATGGGTTGGGCCACATCTATGGTGCATATTTTTATCTATAATAAAAATAAATAAATAAATAAATAAAAATATTAAAAGTCACTTTGGCAGCAACCTCAAAACCATAGTCTTCATGGAAGGAGCCATTTCAAATATTGACTTCCTGATCCAGGAAGCAGTAAGTATAAATCTTCTTTAAATACTTAAGGGTTATGAGATCTTTCTCTGGGATGAATTCTTCCCCTTAAATTGATATTTTATATGTGTCCCTTTTCTTCTTCTTTATAAAAATATGAAGGGACTTGAAGAAAAACTTCTCTGAAGAAGACAGGCGCACAGCCTACAGACATATGAAAAAATGCTCATCATCCTTAATCACCAGAGAAATGCAATTTAAAACTACTTTGAGATATCATCTAACTCCAGTAAGATTAGCCCATATCACAAAATCCCAAGATCAGAGATGTTAGCGTGGATGTGGAGAAAAGGGAACACTTCTACACTGCTGGTGGGAATGCAAATTAATACATTCCTTTTGGGAAGATGTTTGGAGAACACTTAGAGATCTAAAAATAGATATGCCATTCAATCCCATAATTCATCTACTAGGTATATATCCAGAAGACCAAAAAATATTTTTATTTTGGCTTTTCTTATAACAAAGATATTTGTACCAGAATGTTTATTGCAGCCCAATTCATAATTGCTAAGTCATAGAAAAAGCCCAAGTGCCTATCAATCCACGAATGGATTAATAAATTGTGGTATATGTACACCATGGAATATTATGCAGCCTTAAAGAAAGATGGAGACTTAACCTCTTTCATGTTTACATGGATGGAGCTGGAACATATTCTTCTTAGCAAAGTATCTCAAGAATGGAAGAAAAAGTATCCAATATACTCAGCCCTACTATGAAACTAATTTATAGCTTTCATATGAAAGCTATAACCCAATTATAACCTAAGAATAGGGGGAAGGGGGAGGGGGATGGAAGGGAGGAGGAGGATTGGCAGAGGGAGGGTGATTGGTGGGATTACACCTATGGTGCATCTTACAAGGGTACATTGGAAACTTAGTAAAAGTAGAATATAAATGTTTTAACACAATAACTAAGAAAATGCCAGGAAGTCTATGTTAACCAGTGTGATGAAAATGTGTCAAACAGTCTATAGAACTAGTGTATGGTGCCCCATGATCACATTAATGTACACAGCTATGATATAATAATAATAGTAATAATAATAATAAAATGCTTATGCAAATTACAGTGACCCATATTGAAAAGAAACCAAAGAAGATAATAAAAATGACTTGATTACAGGATAGCCGAAAGCAAGGACACAAGAGCCAAGTGAGGTGTTCCCCAGAAAAACAGTAGTGAGCACAAGTAGTATCAGGTAATGAAAGAGGAAGGGACAGGAGAACAGGGGGTGTTGAGAGCAAAATTAGACTGAGTGCCACAGCAAGCATTTAGGTGGCATGGGTCAGGAATTAGAAGAATTCTAATTCTAAAAGAGAATGGTTTTACCTTGAACCAGGACAGCCCAGTTGAAAATTGGAGAGACTGAATAGAACTCTAGGGAGAGGCTAGTCAGAATTTAATCTCGTAATTGATACTGGTAAATAAGCCCTACCAAACCTATCTGTACAATCAGATATAGAACTAATGGCAGGTTATATATTAATTTACATGAGTAATCAGATAAGAAAGTTACCAGATGGGACAATGTAAGATAAGCAGAATTTCAACCTTATATCTTTCCTCATTGAGAGTATTTGTGAGAGTATTTGTGGTTCTCAAGCAGGTCCCCCATCCACCCAGGGGAAATTTGGCAATATCTGGAGACATTTTGGTTTTCAATTGGGAGAAGACTACTGGCCTCTAATGGCCAAGCATGTTGCTAAATATATTACCTTTCACAGCCCTCCACAACAAATAATTATCTGGCCTAGGTGTCAGTAGTGCCACGGTTGAGAAATCCTGCTGATGGATACTTAGAATGCCAGTCCCCTGGCCCATGTAAGCAAACATTTCTGTGTAATGTGGACAGTGACAGTACATCCCAGGGGGAATCCAGAGTATGACAGAACCTGATGACCAGCTTCAAGAGAGGCAGTCTGTTGTGGTGGAAGGAGCAAAGACTTTAGAAACAACATGAGTTTCAGTCCATGTGTATAAATGCCATATGTATTAGACCTGGAGCAAACTACCCTCTCTGATTCTTATTTTCCTCATTAATAAAATGGGGATAAAATAATTTACCTCATGGGATAATGATGAGGTTTAAATGAGAAAACTAAAATTTACTGTTGACACATCAAAGGGCATCTGGAGCTTTAACTGTTTCTAAGGAAATGATGAAGTATTCACAAGCAAAATATAAGAGTATAACATAGAGTGATGTCTTGTAGCTGCCATAAAGAATAGAACCTAGTTCTAAGCACTGGGAGAGAGTAGGGGCTCTGGCTTCCCCAGACTGGCATCCTGAACAGTAGAGGGATGTCTTAAAGTAGAAAAGCCCATTCATACTATTCCTGACAGCTGGCTGCTTATGGGGGATATGGTAAAAGGGCTCCAGAAGCCTGCTCAACTCCATCACTTTGCCTCAAAGGTTTAGCTCTTTAGTAATCTCATATACACTCACAATCTTTTTAAGTGAGAAGATCTTTACATATATTTGGGGATCAAAAGGAATGAATAATAATTATCATCAATAATACAGTGGCTCAAAATAAAAGACACTTAACTTTTTTTAGTTATTTCAGATTTTAACTAAAACTCAGATTTTAATCAAAACCTTTGGCTAGCTAGAAAATTTTAGCATTCTAATTTTATAAAAGAGATTGGGGATTTATAACAAAAAGCCTATCTGTAATTCCTTTACCTGTGTTTACAGTGACAGTTGTTTATAAGGATAAGCAGGATACTTAAAGGTAATTTAATGCAGTGGTTTCCAACTTTTTAAACACCAGGGCCCTCTTTATAGTCCCTGTGTCTTGTGTTTTTTTTAAATTACATTCACCAAACAGCATTTATTAGGAAACATAATCAGCTCCTTTTTTTTTTTTTTTTTTTTTGCTGTTCAAATGCATGTATTGGCATGACATAACCAGACCTAGGTACTAAGGCAAAGCAAATAACATTCTCATTAGTTTTCTTATCCCTTTTGTGGGAAAATAAATAATCTGCCTTGAGCTTCTAGCCCTTCCTGCTTCTAGCCCTTCCCTTATATGGCAGCTTTAATGATCATCAGAATAAATCTGACAGTACCACCCTCTCAGTAAACTTTCACAGTGATCTCCTAAGAACTTCAGCCTGAATCAAAAGTCCTCAATGTGACAGATGTATTCTGATCTGGCCCCGTTTATCCACCTATTCCATAAATATTTATTGAGCTTTTAATATGTGTCAGTTACTGAGTGGTACAAAGTAGAGCCTGAACCCAAAGCAGCCAGTCTTAGCGCCACAGTCGTGAGTCTCCCAATTGCGCCACGTTCAGGCCTCACGTGTCTGGTTGCCTTTCCTGATAGTAGCCTCGTGCTCCCACGGGCCACAGCCATCATAGTGCAGGAACTGTAACGTTCTTGTCACTCGCCTCACTAGACTGACCTCTTCGTCCTGGATGAGAATTGGTCTTCCTCGTCTTGGCCGGCTCAGTGACTCCGGAGAGGCCTAGACCGCAGCTCACACGGGTCTAAGTGTTCCCTCCGTCGGTCTAGGAAGACAGGAGGACTCGACTCGGTGGCTATTCCCGAGAAGTGGGACAGGACAGGACATCCTCGCGCGCTCATTCCCAAGTGCACCTGGGTGATTAGGTGGGGTAGGGACACAATGGGCGCGACAGCTGAGGTAGCCCTGAGTCAGGGGAAGACTGAGGGCAGCGGGGAGAGTAGCCCCGCAGCGGCCGTGCAAACGGAGGTCAGCGCCTGGGACCGCCTATCTGGCCGGCCGCTAAGTGCCTAGTCCGGCCTGGCCTGGTCCCCGTGCCTTGCACCGTCCTAGCCCTGTAGCTTTAAAGGTCTGATAAGAGGTAACCTGGAAAATAGAACATAAAGGAGGAAGTGTAAAAGGCCATTCACAAGGGTAGAATTTCCCTGACATTTCTGTTATCCAGCACGGCCCCTTAAGGCACAATTGTACAGAGGAGCGAGGCCGGCCAGACATGGCTAAGTAACCAGCTAGCGCCAGTCCTGCCTCCACCTGCTCAAGGACTTCGATTCCCAGAGACCAGCCTGACCAAAAGGAAACCGTAACCAGAGGCGCACTCGCTCGTAACAAGCTCCACGCGTCAGGCGGAGTCAGCGAGCGGAAGCCGGAGACTCGGAGGCCTCTGGGAGACAAGTCTGAAGCTACTGGGAGAAGAGGCCGAGGCTGAAGTCTGCGCAGGCGCAAGCCTGTGGGGCTGGGGCTGGAAGCTGTCGCAGTACGCTGCGGTGCCCGATGGAAGCCCGCGGTCCAATGAGGTGAGACTTGCGAGCGGCTGCTCCGAGGTGCAGCTCCGAGCCTGTTCTGCTTTTGCGGGTCGCGGCAGGCAGCGGAGTCTCGCGGTGAGGAAACGTCGGAGGGAGCGCTGCTGATTTGCGTGGGGAGGGGTTTGTGTGGGGAGGCGTTTGCGTGGGGAGGGGTTTGCGTGGGGAGGGGCTTACGTGGGGAGGGGCTTGCGTGGGGAGGGGTTTGGGTCCGCGTGGTACTTGCTCTCCACCGCCTCGTTACGTCATGTGCGTCACGTCCTGTGCTGGGCCCGCGGCCTCGGAACCCCTCAGCTGTTTCCTTGAGACACTAGCGGGAGGAATGAGGCGTGTTGGTGGAGAGTTGTAACTGGATGACAGGCCCCTCCCCCTGGCTTTTAGTTTCAGGTGGGCACCTGCCCGGCATCAGGGGACTGGCGCCGCCGGGGCATCACCCAGAGAGACACGGGCTCTGCGTTTGTCCTGGAGACTCCTTTGTCCTGGGCCAGCAGTCCAGGTTCTCGCTCCTCTAATGGCCCCTGGGTGCGTCCCAACACCCAGTAGCCCCCTAGTAGTAGCCCCATAGCGAGGCCCTGCTACAGATCCTGGGCGTTTGAGTAAGATCCGGCCCCTCAGAAGGAGTTTGCATTTTTCTTTTGCTGCAGTCATCACTACAAAAATTTGAAAAAGTTTGGAAGTACCATCTGAGAGGAAGCTGCCACACACACACACAGCCACCTCGTTCTGAAATCTGTTCAGCTCTGGGCTTTTAATTTGGAAAGGAGTTTCATTTCCAGACTTGTTTCTTCCCCGATTGTCATGTCTTCTTGTGGGCCCCAGAACTTTTTTCTGTAAAAGCCTGTTAGCTCCCAAAACTCCAGCGCCCGCCCCCGCCCAGATTCCAAGAAACTGCGGAAGCAGCGAAAGTCCCCAAGTTCCCAACCCCCCTCCTCCCCCCAGTTCTCGGTGAACAAACAATAGTGAAAATTTACTCAAGCTGTATTTCTCAAGCTGTAACTCCTCCCTGAGCTAACCGCAATATTCCCCTTCTGTACTGACTTGCTTGCCACATGGCACTAAAAAAGTTATAAAAAACAACCTGCCCCCCACTTCAGCCGCCTGTCTTTGAGAGCAGCAGTCCCCTGCGCAGGTGTAATAAATCACCATCTAAGGTACAACATTTTCCTGCTCTTTTTTTGTTGTTGTTGTTATGGTATTTATCTAGTTGTGTTATAGAAAACCACTTTACTGCCCTATCTTGACCAGATTGCAAGTATCTCAAAAGCTGTAACTTGGTGGAACAGAATTCTCCTTTACTAAGGGAGGGGTAAAGGAGAAGGAGGGAGTAAAGGGTATAGTATGGGGTTTTTTTCTATGTGGATGTTGAATTTGTTTTTTATGAATAAAAAAAAGAATGATGTCTTCTTATGTTACAGGGTACCAGTGAAAGACTACAGCCGATACTGGCCTTCTGCAGAGCTAGTCCAGACTGAAATGGCTATATCACTAATAGCAGCTAAAACTCTGGCCCTTCAGGATACACAGGAACAACAGAAGGTTATGATGATGGAGCCAAAGAAAGAGGGGCAGTCTTGGGAGTATGAGAACAGGCAACCTGGGAACCACTCTACCAATCAAGAGATCTTTCGTCAACGCTTCAGGCAACTTTGTTATCAAGAGACTCCTGGTCCCCGGGAGGCCCTGAGCCAACTAAGGATTCTCTGTTCTGAGTGGCTGAGGCCAGAGAGACATACCAAGGAGCAGATCCTGGAGTTACTGGTCCTGGAACAATTCCTGACCATACTACCTGCGGAGCTCCAGTCCTGGGTGCGGGAACATCATCCTAAGAGTGGAGAGGAGGCTGTGACAGTGCTGGAGGATTTAGAGAAAGGATTTGAACCAGGACTGCAGGTGGGAAGGGGGATTTGATCTGTTTTGGGAGCCAGATCAGTGACCCTCAGGCTGGACAGAAGGGCAGCAATAGGGGGAGTTGCCGAGTTCAAACCACTCTTGGGCCAGGTAGAGCAGTTAGTATGTGTTTCTGTCTCCATCTTTTCTTCCCTCAAGCCCTGAATGAAAAAGACACTCTAGTTCCTCTTCCTTCCCCTGCGCTGACTCTGAGGAGGCTCTCTTAAAGTCTCCTTGGAAGCTTTGGTCCCACATAAACCGAGTGGTGCCTGATCACCTCCAGGTCCCAGGCCCTGCACACGGACCTACACAGGAAGAGCCATGGGAGAAGATGGCACCTCTGGTAGCAGCCCAGGACACACTGAGCATCCAGCTCCAGCCTACGGAGATGCAGCTCAAGTGTGACTCTCAGGAGACCCAGCCTTTCCCAGAGAGTGGTGAGGACCAGGATCCTGTGGGGGAGGGAGAAGAAGAGGGAATATAGGAGCCACAGAACTTAGTATCTGTAAAGGGCAATTAGTAGCTGCTGAAGTTTTTTTTAATCATCATTATGGCCTTACTATTTTTATCTCTCGCAGGTGTCCTCAAACTTTTTAAACAGGGGGCCAGTTCACTGTCCCTCAGACCATTGGAGGCCGGACTATAGTTTAAAGAAAAAACTATGAACAAATTCCTATGCACACTGCACATATCTTATTTTGAAGTAAAAAACAAAATGGGAACAAATACAATCACACCGCCTCATGTGGCCCGCGGGCCGCAGTTTGAGGACCCCTGGGTTAGAGGATTTGCCTGTCTTACTACCGATAAAATTAGGTATAAAATAAGATAGCTCTGATGAGGGCAGTGCGTGGTGGCTCGTGCCTATAATGCACCCTCCCTCGGGAGGTGGAAGAGGGTGGATTGCCTGATCTCATGGGCTGGATACCAGCCTGAGCAAGAATGAGACCTTATCTCTAAAACTATCCAGGTGTTGTGGCAGACACGTGTAGTCCTAGCTACTTGGGAGGCTGAGGCAAGAGAATCACTTAAGCCCAAGTATTTGAGGTTGCTTTAAGTATAACACCATAGCACTCTACCGAGGGTAACAAAGTGAGACACTGTCTCAATAAACAAACAAAAAAAAGATAGCTCTGATGGTTAAACTAAAACTTGTATATATTACACTTATATAATACCTGTTTCATCATCTCCACTGTTCTTGACTTCTTCTGGTCCATAATAGCTCCACTCTCAGCTTACAGGTCAGCATTGAGAATCTTTTCTATTAATTTCCCCATGCCTCCCAAACCACTTGAAATCCATAGTCTGTCATCACCTTCATCTACCACCTACTCCCCCATCTGAACAACCTTATTTGAAACTCTCTTATGTCTTCATTTACCTTCTACCCTTCAGATTTACTACAAAAACTACCTTCTCTAGGCTTGGTGCCCTTAGCACAGTGATTACAGCGCCAGCCCCATACACCAAGGCTGGTGGGTTTGAACCCGGCCCAGGCCAGCTAAATAACTATGACAGCTGCAACAAAAAATAGCCAGGCATTGTGGTGGGCACCTGTCCCAGCTACTTGGGAGGCTTAGGCAAGAGAATCTGTTGAGCCCATGAGATGGAGGTTGCTGTGAGCTGTAACGCCAAGGCACTCTACCCAGGGCGACATAATGAGACTCAAAAAAAAAAAAAAAAGTTCCTTTTCAGCCTGCAGCGTACCCACAAACATCCTCTTCTCTCTTTCCCAGTGGCAAACTCTAGACTTAACAGACAGTAGACCTAGAGCTGCAGGACTTTGAACTATCCTTGCTGACCTCTGTAACATGAGCTGTAGTGAACATAATGTATATAAGTTTCTTTTTTTTTTTTGAGACAGAGTCTCACTATGTCACCCTCGGTAGAATACCATAGTGTCACAGCTCACAGCAACCTCAAATTCTTGGGCTTAAGTGATTCTTTTGCCTCAGCCTCCCAAGTAGCTGGGACTACAGGCACCTGCCACAACACCTACTTTTTTTTTTGTTGTAGTCGTCATTGTTGGTTAGCAGGCCCAGGCCAGGTATGAACCCGCCAGCCACGGTGTGTGTGGCTCGCGCCTTAACCTGAGAGCTTCGTGTGCCAAGCCAGTGTACTTAAGTTTCTAATCAGGAAGAGTCTATTTAATATTTGGTTTTACACCCCAACCCCATCACCACTACCACCATCAAACAAAAGCATGTGAAAAATAGATTTTTTTTTTTTTTTTTTTTTTTGTTGAGACAGAGCCTCAAGCTGTCACCTTTGGGAAAGTGCTGTAGCATAACAGCTCACAGCAATCTCCAACTCCTGGTCTTAAGCGATTCTCTTGCCTCAGCTTCCCAAGTAGCTGGGACTACAAGTGCCCACCACAAGGCCTGGCTATTTTTCAGTTGTAGTTGTCATTGTTGTTTGGCAGGCCTGGATTGGATTCGAACCCATCAGCTGTGGTGTATGTGGCTGGTGCCTTAGCTGCTTGAGCTACAAGCACTGAGCAAGTTTTTACAATTTTTATATTTTCTCTCACATCTTTTCTATAGTTTGTCTCACCGTAAAACAGTGAGATGACATTGGGTGACTATCACTCTCACATTTAGAGTACTTCTCCTAAGGACTTAATAATGCAATTTGTTGAAAGACTTTACAAAGGATGCTACAAAAAATTCAAGTAATCAGTGAGGCAAATGTAGAAATACACAGTAAAGAGTACTAAATGTTGATTCCTATTTTATTTTTTTTGCAATTTTTGGTTGGGCTGGGTCTGAACTCACCAACTCCGGTATATGGGGCCAGCGCCCTACTCCTTTGAGCCACGGGTGCCACCTGATTCCTATTTTTTTTACACAAAGCTTTTTCAGTTTTATTTTCCTCAAGTTGGAGGTCCATCTTCACATGCATGCATTTTAAAAAAGAAACAGGGTTTGAACTGTCTAGAGCAGACATTAAACAAGCACAGGGTGTTGGAAAGTCCTATTTAAAAAATGGAAATTGCAATGGGAAATCGAGAAGTTACACACATGTGTTGGGATGCTAGTTCATCCTGCATTTCCAAAAGTTGACTCTGAACTTTATTCACTTTTTTTATTACTCTGATCTGACCTGATGCTGGAGTGTGCTGAGCAGCATGGGGCCTCCCCCGAAAGGTTGTTGGCTCCCACTTGCTTACAAAATGACTCTGAGCAAGGACAAGGGACTCCTGTAGGTGTTTCCTTCTTACTCTCTTTCCTAGGATCTCAGCACAACTTGCTGAGGGACAGCCAAGTCTCCATCTTCCTTTCGGGGCACTCTTTGTAAATGGCACATCTCAGAAGGGCTGGGGCCATGTCATTGCCCCCTGTGGATGGCGTGTAGATTTAGGGGGGCAGTTGTCTGAATGTGTTTTCCCTAAGAGGAAGCCCCTGCCCACATTGCTGCCAGAAAGAGGTGACGTCTCTAGAGTTGAAGGAACCACCGGTTTAACACCGGAGCCCTGAAGATTCTTTAAACACACTGTCCCTCTGGCCCTCAACACTCAAGTAGTTCAAATGCTGGAGAATGCTGGACTCTGGGGGGTGGGAGTGGCTACTGAGAAAAGTTGTGGGTCTCAGTTCCACCTCCCAGGGCAGGCTCTGGCAGACCATGGACAGGGGAAAGTCACCAGGGCGGGAATGTAGTCTCAAGCCCTGAGTACTACCAGATCCGTTCAAGGCCTAAAGCACAGGCAAGAGGAAAAGTGCAGTAAGGAGAGAGGAGGAAGAGCTGCCTGTGGTGCCACTAAGAGCGGGCACTGGGGCAACTCCTGCTGCCTGCCACAGACCAGTGACCCCTGAGCTAGATAAGGAAAGATGGAGCACGGTTTGAGCCTGCCTGCCTAGAACCACTATTTCTTGGGAATGCCCTTTAACCCCCATGCTGCAGGGCACAGGGAAGGAGCTTGTGCTGGGTGGAGACACAGACCTAGGGGGTCACTGAACCAGGAACAGGGCCAGAGGCCATCTCATGGTCTTTGTATGGAGGTTTTAGGATGCTCCTCACTTCTGTGGGAAACTAGTTTCTTGGCTATGGACCTTTGGAAGGAGAGGGGAAGAGACCAGAGAAGGCGAGAATGGATATTACGCCCTATGGGGTAGAATGAGGGAATGAATCCTGCCCCTGCCCCATCCTGGCCTCACCCAATCAACCATGTCATCTTTCTTATATTCTTTTCTTCTTAGGAGACACAAAAGTGTTTTGGGATGCCATAAGAATAGTTAACTTTCCTTCATTGCCCCAAGAAGTGAGACTGAGGGTGGCACTTTCCTTCTAATACCTTCTATTACTTAGAAGGGAATCAAAAATGAAAATTTGAATCCTCTCTTCATCAGACCCAGCATCTCCAAAGCATGAAAGACTATCTTCCTGTAGTCTTCTCAGCCTTGATTTCGGTTTTTTTTAAATTTATGTAGGGGCAGGAGACGGTGACTCATACTTATAATCTTAGCACTCTGGAAGGCCAAGGCAGGTGGATTGCTCAGGATCAGGAGTTTGAGACCAGCCTAAACAAGAGTGAGACCCCAGAATCTACTAAAAAATAGAAAAATTAAGCGAGTGTTGTGGTGGGCACCTGTGGTCCCAGCTACTAGAGAGACTGAAGTAAGAGGATTGCTTGAGTCCAAGAGTTTGAGGTTGCTGTTAGCTATGATGCCATGGCACTCTACCAAGGGTGGCAGGGTGAGACTATCTTACAAAAACAACAACAACAAAAAAATTGTGTAGAAAATCTATTATTGGCTTATGACTTCTAATCTCAATTACATTTGGTGGGAACATCATTCTCCTTGCTCTCCAGTCCTTTTCCTACAGATCCGGCCATGCTCTGCCTCCTGGTGTTTCTTACAAATAAATTATCCATCATCTTCATTGCTTTCACTAAGCTATTACTGTTCCTCCTCAGGCCTCACTGGTCTTACTAAGGTACTGACATTTGCTCTCCTTGTTCCCTGTCTCATCTCCACAGTTACTAGAGTGGTAAATGTAATACTTGAAAAGGTCTCTCAAAGCAATTCAATGGTGTCCCACTTCCAAATGCTAAGTTTCCTCAAATACCCACAGACTTCCAATAATTTACTCCCTGCCTTCCTTTTTTTTCTTCATTTTTCACAGTTCCCTGCTTCTTACTATTTATTCTAGAGCAATATTAAATTGAGTATAATTCCCTGAACAGACATTTGATTTACTTACTCATTCTTAAATGGCCATGTCCCAGCTTACTTGTTTTATTATTACTACTTCTTAACAGTCAGCTCAGAAGTAAGCTCTCCTTGATTTCCTTTGCCTTACATTGTAGTTAAATGATCCTCCTGTGAACTGCCATAATGCCAAGTACATCCCTACAATTATATTCAACACACTAAATTTTCAGCTTGAAGCATTTTGAAGGTATGGATTGTCCTTTTTCCTCTCAGTGTCAAGTAAAATTTCTTGAAATTTCCCCATTTTATATCTTACATAGTTTCTTTTCTATTATTTTCTATTATATATTAGTTCCTAACTAAAATTGTTAGAGATAAATCTACCTACATTGACATGGAAAAGCCACCACTCAGTATCTGAAAGGAGAAGCTAAAATAGACTACATGATATCCAAAGAGGTCTGGGCTTGTATATAATAGTCCCTCTTAATGAAGCAAGGAACTAATGTAGAGCTATTGGGGTTGAAAGGTTCATGATCTTTCAGAAGCACAGGTATGGTTCCTGCAGTAACTTTTGCCAACAGGGAGCTTTTGGAAGCATGGTTAGCTCGGTGAAGTTGTCCTTACTGATTAGGATTTAAAATCAGTAAAATATTGATTCTGGTGCTTACCTGTGGTTACAATCCAGAAGCAACCAATCTTTCTCTCTCCTGAGCACATGATTGTTTTATTCTCACTACTGAAGGTTTCTTTTCTCTCATTCTTGCACCTGCTCAAAGATATCAAACTATGTGCTTTCCATGTTCTTCTTATAGATCATTCTTATCTATATACTCTAGTAAGTTCTCCAAAGATAGCTGAGTGATAAGAATTCCATTTTTCTGTGTATACTTAAAAGCAGCAATTTCTACATTTTACAAGATCTAAGTAATAATTTGTTTACACCCAGTTGAAGTTAATTCTCCCCGTTATATCTCTTTATTTAGTGAGGGTTTTTCTTCTTATTGTTTCATCCACTATTATTGTTTTCCTCAATACACTTATTACCTTCCTTTTCCCCTTGACCCAAAGTCTTAGTAGTCACCTGCAGACAGAAATACATGGTCCTCATGGCTGTATTGGCATTGCTGTGTCTTTCCTATCAGACATACTCATTTCGATCTTCAGCTAAACATGTCATCTTGTTGAGAAGTCTTTCTGAGCCAAGCCAGTTCAATCCCATGTCATGTAATGCTTAACTTTCAATAGGAAGAGTAAAATGAAACAGAGATAATCATAGTGAAGAACATGCTGTAACTGAAAATATTTGAGAATTCCAGTAAGTATCATTTAGAATTATAAATTCAAGATTTGTTATCATTTAGTTTAAATAGTAAATCTTTTAGTTTATAATATCTAAATTTATCTTTTTACTGATTTATTATTGAATTTACTATTCAAGATCTAGCTGTATTATAAATAAAACATGGGACTTGGAATAATAAAAATGTCACGAAAAAATCTTCAGTAAATTAAAGTTTTCATTTTTGCACCAATTTTGGGAAAAATAAAAACTTATTTTTATGCAAAAGTTCTACAATGAACACTTTTGATACTGTCAACCACAATTTACAAGACTGTCTGAGCTTTAGACAACCAAAATAGCCAAACCATTTTCTAAAATATCACAAATGCATTTACTGAGTGCGGATTTATACCACTTAATGAAGCAAGAATTATAAAGCAGAAATCTGTTTTATAATGACTTTACTGAAATGGGTGGTTTGTCATGATTTAATTTTTTTTAAATTAGTCAACACCTTAACCATCATTTAGGGACAATTTTAAAATGAACTACTGCTTTGTTGCTTTTGTACATCTCTAGGAAAAATGCATTGGGAATAAATGAAATTAGCATTTTTTAAAAATGTCAACACTATGGGCATTTCTCTCTTTCTGTCTCTATACCTGGGTTGTCTGGTAATTTCTAACAGGTCTAATTTAACTTGTGTTAATCTTCGCCACATAAAGTCTGATGGTTTCAATTTTATTTTTTTCCTTAATTCTGTGTAAACAAGGGAAAATGGCATGCCATTAGATACAAATTTTCTTAGAAACTTAAACTTTATGGGCTCATCTACAGTAGTAGTTTATGTGTTCATAAATGTAGGCACTTCCTCTGCCACAAAAATGAGACTGAAATTAGTTTGATCACATAATAAATTTATATAACGCTTCCTCCAAACACAACCAAGCAGGCATGCAAATTTGAAACAGGATCAGTCTTTGGTGTCTTCAAAAAAAAATGACACCAAATGTGAATGGATTCCTCAATTTGTCCAAATTATTTCTCCACCAAAAGGCAACATAATCATTAACACATAAAAGAATGTCTTTTTTGCCCACAATTCTCACACATGCTGTGCCCTGAGGAGGGAAGATGAAAAGAAGGTTGGTGAGAAGTCCTGGATCTGTTAGTTCCCTCACTCTGAAAAGCCTCAAATCAAGAAAATGTCATGTAGCTTCTTTTACAGTGGGATCAAAAGAAACCTACAAACAGCTGTGTTTTGGCACACGTGTATTTTTTTAAGTAAGTTTGTAATCTGAATTTTAGGTCTTGAAGACCAGATGTTGGTGATAATAGGAAATTCCCATATGTCCTTGAGAGATGGAATGAAGGAAGAAAAAGGAAGTATTTTACCAACTGAAAACACCTTTATTAAAATATATATTATAAATTATAATCCTAGAGTAGTACACAACAAATAATCATTTAAAAATTAAATAAATAAAAAATAAAATCTTTTCAAAAAACTTATAAGCAGACTCTCACAGATAAAGAAAGTAAGAGGGTATTGGTCAATATTTTAAATCAAGTAAGCAGATTGGTGTGAGTGAAATAATAAATTCAAGAATTATAAATTGAAGGATTTACCATATACAAAAAAAAAGAAACTCTTGTATGTGTAATTCCAAATTGTAATATGGGAACTCTCAAAAGTTTTTGATTACAATATGGTTCTCAGTATACTTATCTCTGCTTTATTTTGGTCTGCCAAAAATTTAGCAGGATGTTACATGTGATTGAGTGTAGTATAAAATAATGGACAATATTTAGTTTGTGGCTTTGTTTATTTTTTTGTTTGTTCATTTGTTTTATACTAAGGAATAAGAAAAAATATTTGCTAAGGTAAGTTCAGCCATTTGACATATTTAGGGAGTGACATGCAGGAAGCTGAGATAAGAAAGAAAAAAAATAATCAAGGGGCATTGTAAAAATAAAAGAGTTACAAAGGAAAGATAAGACACGTGGATGGTAAAATGGAAGTGGTTTGGAAGATAAGTGGGGTCAAGCCCATGAAGGATCAAGAATGAGGTCGTTAACAGCTTGGGTATAAAACCATGGTTAGTCTTAAAATGGAAACAAGGTATAACTCTTTTCTAAAATCCTGTGTTGGTTTTTTCCCCTTCACTTAAAGTTATTTAATGTGCCCTTACCTAATTTAGCTATCAGTGTAACCCCCAAATGGAGACATGGTATGGGAAGCATTCCCACGAGATACTATGATTTTGATTAGCATCAGATCCTTAGATCTTCATTTTGTCTTTGCTAGTATGTATACAAAAACATCTGTGAAAATAAACCCTTTGGCAGACTCAAAAATTACCATTTAAAACTATCTCCAAAAAATTATAATGTTTTCATGAATGCCTTAATACTAGATAATTCATTCACCAAAAATTATGCCATTATTTCACATAGGAACTAGACAAAAAAATACCACAAGACAACACATGTTGTCCATGTTCCATGCCTCCAGCATCATTAGCTTTGTTCCTTAAACCAACTGCTATAACTCTCTGAGCTTCAGTTTGATGTTTCTCAGTTTGTTTTAAGAATATTTTATATGCCAAGAAAAATTGTTACAGGAGTAAATTTATAAAAGAAATCTGTGAAGATGGCTTGGAAGCAGAAACTATTGCTATATTAATAACATTATTGATAAAGCACTTTAAGCACTTTACACTAGCAAAGGAGGAAGATCATATGTTTATTCAACAGTTTCTATGGCATAGATGATAATAGATAAGTGGAAATAGATTTTATAGATGGATAAATGGCTAAAAAGATAGTTAGATTGGTGAATAGAACCATGGATGGTTTGATAGATAGATAGATAATCAGATTGCTATTAATATATTTCATTTAGCTCACAAACATTAGCTAGGGTTTTATAGATAAGAGATTGCTATTGTTATATGTCATTTAACATATATATTACATAGAATTTTACTGAGAAATATAGAACTTAGGGGGACTCAAGAAATAAGCTACTTGTCACAAAAGCCCACTATCTTAAATAGTGTGTCAACCAGAGAGTCACTTCAAACAATGTGCATTTATTATTTCTCATAAATCTGTGGGTCAGCCAGATGGCTTTTCTGGCTTGGGTTGGCATATGGCTGGAGTACAGCTGGCTCACCTGGGCACACTGGGGCAGCTGGAATAACTGGACCCGCCCTTTATGTGATCTCTCTGCCTTGAGCTGGCCAGCCTGAGCTCTTCACATGATGGCAGAAGAGTTCCACAGAACAGCAAGAGAGGCAAGCCCCAATACACAAGCACTTGTCAAAACTCTGCTTCTGTCACTTCAACTAATGTCTCCGTAACCAAACAAGTCATGTATGTGGTCAAGTCCAAATTCAAAGACAGAGATGAGAGGATTGGCAAATGGATGTGGTAGCATGTGCAGTAGGGATGGAAGAATTGAGTCATTTTTTGAAATCTACCACACCTTGAAATCTACAACACCACAGTAAGCAGCCATAATATTTGCATGAATAAATGGATATAGCATGTTTATGTTTACATGTTACATATCCATATGGGTGTTCCTTTGGGGTTTAAGAAGCCATGAAAAGGAAATAAGAAAAAACGTTTCTAATATCTTGTCTTAACTTTTTTATAAAAGAAGCAAAAAACATTAAAGAATTCAAACCCCGACCTCAGACCTCAGGCATGGTACTTGATACATCCCCACAAATGTCTATGTACAGTTTGGTTTTGCTTTTCTCTCTCTCTCTTTTTTTTTTTTTTTCCCGAAACTCCAGAGATCTGGCCCCCTTGCTGACATTTAAAAAATGTGGAGACTGATTGAAAAAAATCTCGGTTCTTGGTTTTTCTTGAAATATCAAAAGCTCTGGCAGCAGTGGGCTCATGTGGCCGCCTGACAATTCACTGAAAATGGTGTTCCATCACATGGGGCAAGAGCTCTCCAGTTTTCTAGTAACTAAGTGAATCTTCTTGCATTTCCCTCCTCACACTGAGGCTGAAGGTTGTAGAAAGAGAGGATACCAAGTGAATAAACTGAGATTGCTTTTAGCCATATTTCTAGCCCTCAGTGATCTTTGCTATAATTATTATCAAGACCAAGAGCCCCTTACCCTTGATTTAAGAAATATTGCTTCATGTTTAGTATTTAATGTCATTAATATGTCTTCAACGTGGCCTCATTAATTAATTAAAAGTGAAGTTTTGTTCTCTTACTTTAGTTCTCTTGAATTTAGTTAATTGCCTGTAATAGCTCTGGTATGTATATACCGATGGTGGTGATGAGGCAAAAATAACAGAGGGAGGAGATGAAAGGTCCAACTAAGTTCTTTCTCTAAGTGTTAAATCTGAGGAAATCACTTAACGCCAACCTACTTCTCCCCCAGTTAACTATGGAATAATAAAAGAGACTTCATAACCCTCCAGGATGCCTTAGGTCTTTAAAAATAAGACAGATGGAATGCACATATTTTGGGGGGAGAGAAAGGGAGGGGAGCTGGGAATCTTTAAAGTATGTCTTAACTTCTGCTAGGTTTAGTCATGCTATTTGGATTTAATAGTAAAATCAACACTAAGAATCTTTAGCAGGATCTTGGCTCGTCAAACCTGTACTAAGCAAAATACTCAGACTTATCTGATTGTACCCGGACTCGGTGCACAGGTACCAAATTGCCAGACAAGATCAAAGACAGGTTTTTTTGTTGTTTTATTTTAGGCATCATGCCATATATATTTGGCCAGACAATTTCCCACCACACCCCACATTTTTTAGCTCTGCTCTTTACCATCTCATTATATTACAACAGAGCGATGGCAACATTCTAAGCAGAATGCATGAGCTCATCCTCAAGTCTATCTCAGGGGGAAAATGCACGCATATGGACTTTTAAAGGATATTTTTGAACGATGTATTTCTGCCACTGAGATAAATCCTTTTAAAAAAATAAGACAAGTGATATATATTGCTTTGGGTCCTAGAACTTGAACATCTTTACGTTATGTTACCATGGACTCATTGGCTCTGCAGTGGCTACTGAAGGGTCTATACTTATATTTCATGGAATACTCCTTGAAATCCAGCCACTATTCTGTGAAGAAGCCCACTAGCCATGTGAAAAAGAACATGGATTCAGATCCTTCTGCCAGCCCATCTTCAGCACCATTTGCTAGGAATGCGAATTGGCAATCTGGAAGCTTCCACCCATCCCTGTACCCCACCTGCCACCAGACCAAGCAGGTGAACCACAGGGTTGAGTCCTGCCCACATTTCTGGCTTACAGAATCATTAACAAATAAAATAACTGTTGTGTTTGGCCACTAAGTTCAGGAGTAGTTTGTTACATAGCAAAGACAATTGAAGCACCCGGCAAAACATATTTTTGGGACTGGTGGGAAATTGTTGCCAAGTGGCTTATTTTTATTTCCATAAATGTGGATGGCAATTAAGTTTCATGTTTCTTCCTGATGGATCTCCTTAAGAAATAAATGATCCCAACATGCTCAGTCTCAAACTTAAGAATCCGATGGAGCTCATTGAAGGACATTCTTGAGTGATTAAGGATATTTGCTTTTATTTATTACTCTTTGATAGAAGGTTTTCCTATGTTCTCATGTGAACCAGTTTGTTTTGGGGAAAGGATGCATTTGAGTGGGAGCAATGGAGAGGTAAGCTCATTCATTTCCAAAGAGTAGGTCATATTCCAAGGTCTTCTTATTTACCATCTGCAGTAACATGACCAGGACAAGCAAATTTAGAAATTTATTCTCCTGTATATTTTGGGGGCAGCTGTCAATGAAACAAAGAGCCTTATCAGTGGCTTCTTTTTGAAATGTTTAAGTCCACTAAAAGAAATTCAAAGCCCAGCAAAAGTATGCAAGAGCTCTGAGAACTAGCATATTCTTTAATTGTAGTCAGTAAATGAATTACAGAATAGTCTTTCCTTTGATATGAACATTTAAATTTAAAATAAAACACACAGGGCATACAGGCAGGAATTCAGGGTGTAGCTTTTTTCTTCCCCCAAAACCTAATATTTTCAGCTTCCTTTGTGGCATCTGTGTTCATCAACTCAAACATACTTGGCAGTGAACACAAATACATTCACATATGCAGACGAAGCTACAAGCTTGAGTAAGCTAACTTAAAAGCAAGATTTTCAGTTAATATGTGTGTTTGGCATAATGTTAATGTCTACTTTGTAGTAGAAACTATAGCTTTGAAATTACTTAGCTTTCCTACTGTTGCAAACACTCTTACTCAGCAAAACCTTCCAAGTGACAACCCTCTTAAAGTAGGTTTCAGATCTAAAACATTCCTTGTAAACAATGAGAAGGAGAATCATTTTCTAAAGTAGAAAACTAAGGCACACACCCGAAGACACTTGACAAAATGGGTTGATGGTAGTGGCGAGGGTAGACTTGGGCTCTTATACTAATTTGGATTCTTCTACTCTATCTATTCAAGCTCGAAGATTGCTCCCCAGCCAATCACTTCTGACTTAAAATCACACAATTATTGGTTGATGCTTTTAAATAACTGTCTATTTCTTCCTTCTACCAAATAATAAGCCATTTTATCCTTCCCACACTGGGTGCTAAAATTCTTTTCTCTATCTCACACCATCAACAAAACTGGAGTTAAAATCAAGGATGTAATTATTAGTCTTGAGCAAGACTTTAATTACAAGGTAAAATATAACATCCACAAGAGAAAGAAAAGATAAGCCTCATTTTTATTTGTTTATGCTTTTAATTAGTCAATAATGAATTAAATGAAAACCCTACTCAAGTCCAAATAGCATTTAATGGTGTTACACAGGACTGTTTTAGCTTAAGAATTTATGATAACACATACATTTTCTGAGTGTTTTCTATGACCCAATTGCCTTCCTTTCTTTCCCCGACATTAGTTCCTAAAAAGAATCCTCTTATTTACACATTTTATTTATTTATTTTATTATTTATTTATTTATTTTTTATTTATTATTTTTTTTTTTTGCAGTTTTTGGCCAGGGCTGGATTTGAACCCGCCACCTCTGGCATATGGGGCCGGCACCCTACTCCTTTGAGCCACAGGCACTGCCTTTTATTATTTTTTGCAGTTGTAAAAAATGGAGCTTACCAAGGTTGAGTGCTTGGCTAAGTCACATTCAGTAAACTGTGGAGTTGCGATTTCAACCATGCTGACTCCTGCACTTCCTAGCCTAGGCCTTGTATTTAGTGTTTCCCTATTAGTGGTGCTAACATTTAATCACAGGACATTTCTAGGTTCAATCTCAGGACATTTCTAGGTTCAATCAGTAAGTGAAAGCCTCATTATTTTCTCCCCAAGGTAAGTCAGAAAAGGGTAAGTGTTTGCTTAGAAGAACTTGAAACGTAGTTAACTTGAGAATCACTCTGGACATGAGTGATTCTGAAGAGGAACTCCTAAATTCCTTGAGAGTGGAATAGTGAGTAGTTTGGAAACATTAGATTTTATAAAGGCAATTTCAGCAACTGTTGCAGCCACAGAGGGACTAGATGAGAGTCCAAATGTGTTGCTCTCTTTTGTTTCATGAGTTCATTTGGAAGTGCGTGGGACTGAAGGGTGGAAGCCCAAGCTGGATTCCCTCAAAGTCTCCAGGTCCGGTGGTGCCGCTACAGATATTCTAACAGGCTGTGGCACAGCTCCATGGCTGGGCTGGCCTTCTCCTCCCCAGGGCTAAGAACCACTTCTGTGTTTAATATCATCATTATTTTAGGCTTGGATATTTTTAGAATAATGAGATTAATCTGCAGAAAATTCAATCACGCATGTCAGGAATCCTGGCATCTTCGGGCTCTTGAAAGGAAGAAAATAGATCAGTTTGGTGAAGTCTGACTGGTCTCTCTGTTTCTCTTTGGTTGTGTGTGTGCGCTTGTGTGTGTGCATGTGTGTGTATGCCTGCCTCAAATGGAATGCTTGTCCTTATTTGCTCCCTTCATTGTTTCTCATAATCAGTGGGAGTGATTGTTCATCAGCCTTTTCTCATTGTCATTGCCTAGAATTAAAGCATACAGCTGGCAATGTCTGGCATTTGCTGTTTATAAGTTGTGCTGCTCTTTGATGAGACACACAAAAATATATAAATAAAAGAAGACAAAAAGAATGAACAGCAAAAAGATGGCATGTGGGAAACCAGTGACAAACAGAAGGGATATCTATTTTAGTGACAGAATGTAACCCAATTCATAATAAGTAGTCAAAATAAAAATGTCCGAGAATACTTAATTAAAGGCGTTAGTCTCCCATGCTAAACAGTAACCAGATTTTAGTGTATTCTTATTCCTCAACCTTGATCCTGAGATTGAGAGGCCTGACATGACTCTAGGTTATCGAAATGAACATCACCCACTTTATTTGTCTCCATTCCCACTTTTGTCCTTCCCCACCAGCTAGCAAATGACCTTGTGCCAGTGAGCATGAGTCCTGGGTAGAATGGCTTTCTTGGAGCAATCTGCAACTTTCGGGTTTCCATTGTCGAGCTCCAATGCTGTGTTTACCTTTGCTCCAGGTAAGTTCAGTCCCATAATCATCTAAGTATTCGGTTGCTCATTGCTTGAAATACTGGTTTGGGTATTCAAAAATCTCAAATGCTAACCTTAGACTAACTAGTGACTCATAAAGAACAGAAAAAAAAAAAAAAGAAAAAAGAAAAAACACCTAGAACTTAGTGTAGCACCTGATACAAGAAAGAAACTTTCTAAGGCTTATAGAGAGAATACATTAATTTATAAATAAACAAGTAGGGAATTGTCTTCATTCTTCTCTGAAAACAAAAGGGGAAAGAGATGAAAGCAGAAAAGAGTGGGAATGGATACTTTTGCAAACTGCAATTTTGGAATAACAGAGAGCCAGTTTGACAGAGGTGGATATGGTTTTGTGGAGATAAAGAAGTATAGTCATTGCTTAGACTCCTTATGATTGGACTAATATGATTCCTTATTATTGCAGAAAGAATAAACTACCTCCCCTAATGGTAGGTAGGTTTAGTGATTACTCAGCAAAATGTATGTCTGTGAAATGGTAAGCAGAACTTTTCTGTTCGAACAAATGTTATCAACATAAAAAAGTAATATAAAAATATTAATGTTCTTTGACATATGATGGAGTTGCCACCTGATAAACCCGTTGTAAGTTAAAAATTTTGTAAACTAAAAATATGTTTATTACATTTCACCTACTGAACAGCATAGCTTAGACTTGTCAACTTCAAATGGTCTTAAACACTAGTATTAACCTCCTATTGTCCAAAATCATCTAAAGCAAAGTCTATTTTATAAAAAAGTGCTCTATCTCATTATTTATTGAATATTGTATTGCAAGATTATATGAATACTTGAAGTACAGTTTCTACTGAATGAATATTGTTTTCACACCATATTAAGATAGAAAAGTCACAAGTCAAACCATCATAAATTGGAGACCAGCTGTAATTGGCCCATTACTTTAAAATCTAAAAAAGCCAGGACAACACCATGGGTTATTAAATGTTTATTTTTATAGTTTTACTAATGTCAATGAGCTCACATGTATTTTCTTTCAAGTAACACTTTAGGGTAAACTGTACAAACAAGTATATCCTGTAATATGGATAAGGAAAGTACAGGTGAAGAACTTTGGAAATAATAGATTTGGGTTAGGTTGTAGCAACAGGAAAATAGGATTGATGCTGTATTATTTATTAGCAGAATAACAGGTGGTGGGCAATAAATTAACCCATAGAATTATCTGAGAATATGCTAAACACAGAAAAATTTTTCTATTCTGAGAGCCTCAAAACAATAAAATAAAATAAATGATGAAATTTATCGTATTGTATCTGAACTTTAAGATGTTCCTACCAAGGAATTCTTAAATTGAGAATGAAACAAAATGCTGATAATTATACTAGTTAAAATACATGCTGGATCTATAATTCTTTGATTCCAATGTATCATGGTTTCCCAACTCAATCAGAGGAAAAGTAATACATTTACAAATTGGCCACTTTTTACCTATCTCACCCCATCTCCTGCCATTTTCCATTCTTATTAGTACTGAGCAATTACAAATATCAACCAATTAAACATTCATAGCAAGCTGATCAGGTGGGCACAGTCATTATTCCTATTTTATAGATTAAATAATTGAGGCACATGGCTAAGAAACTTGCCAGACGTCACATTGCAAGTTGAGCGGCTGTCACAAGAATGTCCACAGAATCCATTCTACAGAATCCATTCTCTGATGGACCTAGGAATCCCATCTCTGCAGTATTCCACTCTCTTGGCTGTGTTGCTATTATTCAGAGATACCAGGCAGCTCTCATCTCAACTCCCCTTCCTTTTACCTGTTAAGTCCTTTTCACCAGGTAAGTCTAGGTAAGACATGCTTCTACATGTCTTCCTGAATCACTCTTTCCTCTCCTCCATGTCTTTTTCTCTGTGATACCTTCCTTTATTACTCTATTTGAAACTGAAGTCTTGCCCCCTCTAATTGGAGTCCCTACTCCCTTGAGGTGCTTTATTTTTATTAGAAGCAGTTATCACATGAGACATTGTAATTATATTTTTTAAAATTAGTTTCTTTATCTGTCTCCCATCAAAAAGAAAACAGTTTCCTGCTACAGGCATCAGTTGCATTTGTAGAACAGTTGAGTGGTACATAGTAGTCACTCAGAGATGTTGGTTGAATGACTTAATGAACTTGAAAATTCTGCATATTTTTCCCACAGAAAATTCTAATTCACTGTGTCAGAGACTGGCCACGTATACCTGAATTTAAAAAATAAAACTAAATAAAAATTTGCCCAACAATTCTGATGCAAGTGATTCAGAGAATGTTGTGAAATTTTACATTAAGTTTAAAAAAAAAAAAAAAAAAATTTTGAAAATCAGAAACAGCTCCAAGTCAACTTAATCTTTCATCCCTCTCTGTCTGGATTTTTAAGTCAGGATCTTTTCTAAAGAATTAATTCCTATGTAATAATGAAGTGGCAACACTTGATTTGACATTGTCTGAAGAAAGTATATTCCAAGTTTCTCATTTTATTAAGATCTATGTGGTTACCTCTCAAAATCTTTGAATATCAATATAACCACATAAAATTTCTTAGGACTAATTAGCTGCATAGACAAAATTATAACAACTTTAATTTAAATACCTAATTGACATTAATCTGTCATTCTAGAATCAGGCAATAACTCATTCTATTTAATAGTATAAATGTTCTGATGAGCTGAGCAGAGAAGCTTAGCTTTGTAGGCAGAAAATGGCGGAGGAAATCCGAAATAGAGAACAGAAAGTGGATTGGTCATTTCTAAGTTACTTTCCTTACACAGTTAAAACTGAGGGGCTTCCTTATTATGCTGAATTATGCTGACTGGAATCTCTTGTTTTTTCTTCTTTTCTTTTTTTTTTTAATCTGCCCATTTTAAAGTTTGGTTTGATTAAGTGGCACTTAGCAAAAGTTATCACATTCTGGTTTGGTGGGTCTCCTAGGCCAGAGGAGTAGTCCAAAATATTGGTCCACCATGAACTTTATCTAACAAGATTAAAAGCTGATCATAGGTAGCAATCATCTGGTAAAAACTTTATTCCTAAAACTTAAATGCACCTAATGAATTTGTAGCCTAGATTCAAGTTAGTACTTCATATTGCTTCAAATTATTTGCAAAGATATGAACTCACATTCAGAGTTTCTTAAAACACACAAGAAGAACTTGTCTGAAACTATAATAGAAGGGACGCCCTAACAAGAAGGAAAGAAAAAAATTGTGAGGACCTGAAAGGAAATTTAAGTGAGTGGCCTAGGGAATGACTAGACTTAATACAAAAATCAATAATTAGAAAACTTGCTAACAAAGTTTTCCTTAACATTATTTTAACACAATACAAGTTTAATTCACTGATGTCAGGATATGAAAATACCATACAAAATTAGGATCTGACCCACCTAGTCCATTTAAAGAATGAAGTTGCTAAATGATAGCTCTTGAGCTACGAAGCTATGGGCCCGTAAAGCAAATGAACAGGTAAAGATTGTTACTAGTTTCAAGAAATGGTAACGTCTCTTTACTTTTGCCAAGCAAAAGTTGTATTTCTAGTTTGGATCACAAATAGGAAGTGATGTTTCTCTTCACTTCAGCATGGGAGGATTGCTGAAGCACTCATACATCAGGAAGAATAAAGATAAAGAGAGAGAAAGAGAGCCCTGTGCCATCACATGTATTTCCCCTTTATTGAGCATTCATTGAGTCTGATGGATAACATAATGGAATGTGATGCAACGACTTTTACAAATAGAAATTGACAAATGCAAGATCGGACAATCTTGTCCGACTGGACAAATCAAAAAGTGCTTTGACGGGTGATAGAGGTGCTGACATCAGTGCACAGCTTCCCAAGGGTAGTGATATTCAGCAATGAAATACGTAGCACTTTTTCTAGGATGAGTTCACAAATTTAATTGTCTAGCCTCATACTTGTTAGTTACTAAGCAGTTGTATAAATTCAAAAGAACAGGTATTAATGTAGTGTCATTTAAAAAGTCGTTATTCAGAACAGAAGGATAGTGGGTGCTGAAACAAAATGAAAATCATTCCCCATAGGGAAAGGAACTCAAAGGGACTAGTATCAAAGTTACAGAAGCCCTCTTATTTACGTTTACAAATAAGTGCATGGTTTATAAAGCATATAACTTATTTCAGACTTTAACTTCCATTTTGTTCTATAGATTATCCTGATAGCTTCCTAATCGAAAAAAAAAAAAAAAAAAAAGATTCTCAGCCAAGCATGGTAACACATGCCTGTAGTCTTAACTACTCAGAAGGCTGAGGCAGGAGGATCATTTGATCCCAGGAGTTTGAGATCAGCCTGGGAAAAATAGTAAGACTCATCTCTAAAAGAAAATATAATAATAATAATAATAATGATTCAAAATAGTCTAGACAGGTGTATTTTTTCCTTTCTAACAGCTTAACTTAATTCAAAATATATTCTGGCAGCAACCAATGAAATTCAAACAAAACTCCAAGAGGCTATAGCCAATCAAACTATGATGCCAGGTAATAGTTTTGATATTATAAGATCTTGTTATGAGCTGGATTGTGTTCCCTCAAAATTCCAGTGTTAAAGCCCCACTCCCAATACCTCAGAAGGTGACTCTATTTGGAGCTAGGACCTTTAAAGATGTAATTAAGGAAGAATAAGTTCAGGTAGGATGGCACTAATCTAAATACATTAAGACATAGGCATACAAGAAGAAAGACTATAAGAAGACAAAGAAGAATGTGGCCATCTACAAAACCAAGAGAAAGGACTTCGAACAACCACCAATAATGGGTGCTTTCCTGTGCTAAGTCATATGCTGAGAACTTTGTTTTTCAGCTCTGCCAATAAACATACAGGTTTGGCATCATTAATCCCCACTTCTCAGATGAGAAAACTGAGTTCTAAAAAATTTAAGTAAAGATTTATTGCTAGCAGGTGATTAACCACAAATTGCGTTCATCTCTGTATAATTCCAAAGGCTGTGATCTTTATAACAAGATTTATGAAAACTATAGGTAAAACTATAGGTACTAACATCTGATATTTGAAAGCTACCAGAATCAAGAAAATAATGTCATGTAGATGTTCACAAGTCACCCAGAGTTTGGTACTAAGAAAAGCAAGCATCTGAACAATTGATGAGTTGCTCCAAATTTTACTTGATAGTGGTTTTTGGAAGCTAAGCACAAGAGACCCCATTAGCCAAAGGCTATAGACCTTGCCTTCAGGAGAAAGTTTAAATGTACCCAGAAGGAGTGTACTACCTGATTCACCTCAGCTCATCAAAACAGTCCTGGACACTATAGTATCAGTTACCAAAAAGCATTACTACTCAAGAGAGCCACTTTAAAATGGAATAGTCATTACCCATGGGTTGGCCAGACTAATGTTCTGTGTGCAGACAGAAACTCAGTCATAAATAGCCTTAGAATTCTAGGGCTTTTTATATTGCTCTTTTAAATTCTTTCTTTTGTTTGAAAAAGGTAATACAGGTACTGTTCTAGAGAATTTATTTTCCAAAAAAAATTTACAAAGTTTTATCAACCAGAGGTGTTTGGGGGAAAGGTCATTCTGTGAAAGAAATAATTGTTCCCTAGAAAAATTTTCTTTCTTCAAAATTTTGTACTATAGAAAAAGCTCACTGAGCACTAGCTTCTTTCTAAAGAAATTAAGCTCCTATCACTTATAAATTCAAATATAATATAGCTGACTCAGAGACATTTTAAGATCCATTAGGTTATCAAGCCTGTCCTTCTGTAGCCTACTGTAAATTCTCTCTGCAAGGTGATTAAAAGTAACATTTAATAACAGGTCAATTGACAAGTAATTATTTAGCACCCACAGGGTATGGAGCTCTATACACAATGCTCAGAATTAAAATCTCTAAAGTTATGTAATAGGAAAGGAGAGAATAATGTCTTATTCTCTGAGCACAGGAGCAATAGTCAGTCCTATTTTCTACCACATTTTTGGAAGATAGGCTGTCAAAAAATTATTTAAAAAAAAACTTACATTTTTACAGTATTATCTCCTTTGTCAAATTTGTTATACATTCTTTTATAGGATCAAAGCAGTCTTTCTATTAAGAAGAGAAAGCATTATTTTCACATTTTGAATGAGAAAGCTGAGATCTGGAATGATAACTTGTAAATACACACAGGTAAGGGATTGACCTGGATTCTTATCTAGTCTCTATTTCACTTTTAAATCTCATTAGAGGATGCAACAGGATAGTATAGCAGGAATTTGCAGACTCAGAGAAAAATCTCACTTTTTTCTTACAATTCCTCTGGGACATGGTATTTGAAGCTATACTCCACATATAGCAGCCCTAGGTAATATATCTCTGTTCTTTCTATCTTTTATGAATAGAAGATCACCTTCATTTTCATTGCTGATGCTTATATTTGAGTATCCTGCAACAGCCTCTAACCTGCCCTCTACCTATACCCTACCTTCTCTCCAATCCATTCTTGCTTCTATGCTGCAGCCAGAGGCATCTTTATAATGCCAATTGGACTCCCATGCTCTTCTGCATTGAGTATGTAAGGATTTCCCAAGGATTTTAAGAGAAAGAACAAAATCCATGAGGAAGACTTCAAGACTCTTCTTTGACTGAGTTTGTTGATGCTTCCATCCTCATCTTCCAACCCTTCAGCCACATTCTTCTTCTTACAATTCCTGGAGCAAACACTTCCTCTGGACAGAAATGCTTGTATCCACAATCACACACACACACACACACACACACACACACACACATGGTTTAATCTAGTTAATTCTTAGTCATCCTTCAGTTTGCTAAAGTCCAAAAAGTGAAATTACATCTCCCTGTCACGCATTTTTTCCTTAAAAGTATTGATCTTTGTAGGTTCATTTTAATTTGTGTGATTAAGGTCAGTCTAAATCTCCAGAAGATGAGGTTAGATATCATCTTTCATGTTTTGCTCCTTAATTCCTAGCACAGCACTTAACGCATCATAAGGGATCAGTCAATATCATTTAAAGGTAAAAAACAAAAGCAAAAACAAAATTGTGCTATACCCTCAATGTATAAAAAATTTGACACAGGAGATAATACTGTAAAAATGTTATTATTTTTTGACACAATTTTTTGACAGCCTATCTTTGACTTTGACTTTTATTCCAACTGGGTTGCAAGTTATGCAAAGGCATAAATATTTGACATTTTATATTGAAACATTTCATGTTTTTCAACATTAAAAATGTTCAATAGATATGTAATAAACAAATTCATGTTGAATGCATTTTTCACACAAACACTCTAGTAATTGTATCAGAAGAGGACACGTGGCAAATTTGTATGTGGTGAACTTCCTCTGATGAATATTTTTTTCTTGTTTTAGTTTATTTACTTCTATCAGTTTGAACCATTTCAAGTTACCTTTCTGATAGACAAACATTGTTTGATCAATTTCACATAGCAAGAAATCCACAACATTGCCTTAGAAAGATTGGAGATAAGGAAGGCTCTAAAGAGTATACTGAGTTGAAGAGTGTTGCCCAAAATATGTCCACCCAAAATCTGTGAATATGACTTTTTTTTTTTTTTTGGAAGTAAAATCTTTACAGATATAATCAAGTTAAGATGAGACCACACTGGATTAAGGTAGGTTCTAGTCCAATGACTGATGTCTTTATTATAAGAGGGTAGTTTGGGTAAAAACACAGAGCAAAGATTGTCATGAAAAGACAACGGCAGAATTTAGAGATAAGCTGTTACAAAGCAAGAATAGGATGATTGCCAGGAACCCTCACAATTGGAAGATAAAAGGGAGGATTTCACGCTGGCACCTTGGAAGGGAGCAATTCAGGCCTGGATTTCCAACTTCTAGCCTCCAAAACTACAAGAGAAAGGAATTTCTCTTGTTTTAAGCAAGCAAGTTTGTGGTGACTTGTTACAACATTTTGAGGAAACTAAAGAAAGGAGAAAAAGGTAAAAGTGGTGCTTTCTTTCCATTACTCAGATTCTAAGAATGACATAGTTCCCAGCATGAGAGATCATTGTCACTCCTCACAAGTGAGGAGGACATCCAGAATTTGAAGGGGACAGAACAACAAGAACAAACGTTGACTTAGAGTTTGAGGGAGTAGGTCTCAGTTGTAGTTGCTTGGATTAATAATATCTTACAACTGTGCTGTGCTCTCAACTAATTTGACCCTCAAGTCACCCTTGGATGCAGATAGAGCAGATGATAAACTCTCAAGTGGGAAATGAAGACATGTAAGGTCAGAGAGATTAAATGACTGGCTCAAGTTATTCAAGACATCAATATAACAGCCTGAACTAGAACCTGAATCTCTACACCCAATGATTTATTTTTACTATTCTGCCATAAATCTCCCAAACAATATGACTAGCTTATAATTTTCCAAAAGATATTTGAAGTTCTCTTAACAACTACATACCAGTACCCTGTGGGGTGACTTACTTATCCAGAAAGGGATATGAGGGGATTCAGCTCCTTCTATCAACTAACGTACACTGAGTACATTTTATAAAATGTACTTGAAAGCACTTGAACAATGTATGTGGGTTGGGAATAAGATCCCTTTGACAGACAAAGGGCATTGAGGAAATGAGAATTTAAGAGAAATGAAAAGAATAGAATCTGAAAGTTGCTGAAAGTGCTCTTGGGTATATGATTTATGACGTGAAACATAAAAGGTTCATAGCTAACTACAGAATAAATGAACAGTGGTTTCCAACTGTGAGGCCACAGAAAAGTGCAAGGCTGAAAGCAGAGGAATCCTCTGAAGAATTTATTAAAAAGAGCCTGACTAGAACTTCTGTGGAGGAAAATCTGACTCAACACATCCAGAGCAGAGCTCCTTTAAGTGAAGCTCTAAGCCATGTTTGAGTATTATTGCTTCTGCAGAGGAGTAAGGTTTGTACTTAGAGCTTACTAGTGTTATTCACCAGTTAAACTCTTTTGGCCTTCATCAGTATCTGCTCATCATTGATTGGAGGCAAGCACTGCCCAAGAGCCCCATCAGAAGAAGCTCCATGAATATCAGAAACATAATCCACCATGATGGGGAGCTTGAGGGCAGGACTTAGTCTAATTCATTTTAGATCAAGTCCAGAGGAAAAGCTTCTTATTTTTTCTTTGTTTTTGGTTTTTGTGTTTTGTATGATTCACATGCCCCCTGTCTCTCTTCCATTCAGAGACAGAGGATATAAAAGGTTATTCTCTGTATTATCTGAAACCAACATGTTAGCAAAATTGTACAGTAGAAAATAATCAGGACTTGTCCATCACCTTTCAATACAGTTCATCTACCAACATTTGTCTGTGTGAGTCACTATGAAAGTGTTGAGACAGACTGTGTTATGGTCCCTTATTTCACTTCCAAAACCCAAAAACTCCAAAATAGTGAGTGTTCATTCTGATCCATCTATGCAAATTTCAACATGCTCAGCTCATCGCCTTTTTGGGAGGGTTTCAACTGTTCCCATTCGAGTGTTATGCCTCTTGATTTTCGTACATCTCAAAACTTTAGTAATGATCCGTACAGTCTGCCATGGAATTCCTGACAGGCAGGCAATTTGTGTGCAGAGGACACAACACAGTGAATTCAATAAGTTCGTTCAAACAGGAAAAAGAACACCGTGAGCCTTTGAAATTGTCTAGTTCTATTCAGTAGTTATGTTATTTTGTTGTGAATTACATGTAACAAACTTACCAGGATCTTTTCAGTATTTATGGTTTATAAACACCCTAAACCAACCTATTCTTCCTTTTATAAATTAACGCTCATAATTTTTTGATCACTCTCTCTCTTTCCAACTATGGTTTAGGTGTTCAAAATATTTTCACTTATTCCTAAATTAAATTTGCCTTGAATAGGCTTTAATAAAAACATTCATCTGGAATAAACAGCAAAGGCTATTTCTTCCGTAAGAGCTGGCTATAGAAGGCTTTCTTCTCTCTGACCCCAGAATCTGGCATATATACAAGTCCTTAGTAGAGCTATTTTGAAACCCTTTTGGTTTCTAACTTCTCACATCATACTCAAAGACAACTAAGGATTTTATATAATTCAATAGTAGTTCATATGATAATCTAGGGATTTTTAGAAAGCTCATATGCTTTGCAAAATATTGTTCAGAACTTGTGGTCTGTAGAGTGTCCCTCTTATAATCTCTGTGGCATCCACAATATCATTGGAAAGCTGAATAATGTATTTGTGTATTTTCATCACCTTTGGTTCCTGGGCCCAGTTAGATCAAGAAACCGAAGAACAGAAAATTTAATTTAGTGTTTAAAAATTCAAAAGACACTTGATATGAGATTATAAAGACAATGTGGTTTTTGTTTTTGTTTTGTTTTTTATTTTTTCTTCTTTGGTTTTATTCAAATATGCACATGTGCACACAAACACACCCTGTGGTGGTTTCATGGTCAGCCAGACAGCAGTTAATATCTAACTGTAGCATGGACCAAAATCACTGTAAATATTAATAAAAGAATAAATCTGTACCCTGGGTCTTCAAGTTTTGGAATCTGTCCAAGACAGAATTAGTAATAGAAAAATAGGTAATACTCTAATGATGGCTAATTAGCCCCTGCTTTGGAATTTTAGTTCCCAGAGGATGTCTCTAATGATTATTTTCCACTTGCATTACCTGCAGAGGCTTGTATAAGTTGAAGGGCTGAATGTGATGAAAATAGCTCCTTCCAGACTTTCAGACATTATTATTATCAATGGGTATTTCACAGAGGCAAAGAGCACCTTTTTCTAGTTGTAACTTGAGGGGACATAACAAGGTGTTTTTAGTCACACAAACATAGACTTTTTCCAAGTCACACATAATTGGAAAGAGTTAATAAATTTCACCAGAAATATATATATATATATATATATATCTTTTATAAAGAAGACTGGATAGCCTAACAAGTAGGGAAGACAGGTGTATATTTTGCCAGGTATGTACAATGGAATTCGCATTTTCAATTTGGAACAGGACAAACTGGTTAAGCAGAGACCCTATAATTTACAATTTACAGTAGTTGTCTTTAATGGGGCCACTGAGATATTGAGGAATGTGTGCAGAAAGCAAGGAGAGTAAAAGTTGTTCTATTATAGACCACAGAGGTTTCCAAACGTAATTTGGGAAGACAGAGAATGGTATAGTAAAAATTAGCATAACAACCATGTCTATAGAAACATTCTTTCTTCCTAAGCTTTCATTAAATCAAATGCCAAGTGGAAATTACTAAAACACAATAGGCACAGTCAAGCTGTGACAACCCCTTAACCTTTCTGAGTTTTATAAACTGTTTGTCCCTGGTCACATGATGTCCCTGTCACATAAGGTGATTGTTATAATATAGGCTTCAATGTCATGAGGAACAATCTAGCATTTTTTAAGTGGTTTGATTATTCTAAGGTAATTCAAGACATCTCTATTGAGACATTCAGTATTCAATGTGTGTTTAAATAGACCCTTGGGTCCTGGAAAGCACAAACTTATGTAATGTGCAAGTTGTCGTCTGTTGGGAACCAGGGCATACTTCCTGATTCTGAATCGTCCAACTGGGGGCACACACTGAGAACAATGTATACAATGAAGCTCAATGCCATTAAGTATTTATTACATACTGAGATTCAGAGAGTCTTGTGCTGAAGGACTGAAAACCAGGCAAGCCGAATCCACTGGCAATATTCTCATTTTCATGCTGTTGTTCTCTGGTCAACAGCATCGTACTGTTAAATGTATAGTTATTTCAAGCCATTCTTAAATGTCTTACAGTCCTAACAGGTTATTGGCAAATGCATTTGTATTAAACTAGTTGGTAAACTGAGGCTCAGACATGAGACTGACTTGGTGCAGATTTAGTCCTAAATCAATAACATTCCCTGGAAGTTTTTTTTTTTTTTTTTAAAGAAAGGTGGAGTAGTGGACAAGTTCTCTTACTAGGTCACAAATCACACTGACATTTTTGTCCTTGAGCTGTTGTTTTGCCAAATGGGTTTATCTGCACACTGACACTGGAAACTGAATGTGTCTGCCTTATTGGGTGGTAATTCATAGGATGGTTAAAAAGGCCCAACTCAGGGTAGGGTCTTCTCATAGAGTGGCCATGTTAAATGCCAAGATACCATCTAAGGTCTGTCTCTTTTCTAAACCACCCATATTTTGCTATTTACAAACACATATACCCATATCAATTTTCCTGTTGGTATCATCAGGGTGAATCAAACCGAATGAGCCTCTCTCTATCTGGGGAACAATTGCATCCATAACACAGGAAACTATTTCTAAACAGTTAGGGCTTTGGTAGGCCTTGTGATGATTCTTGACTGTAGCTGATAAAAGGCATCAGATATATCACCGCTGGGAGTGAGGGGAGGTGAGTTTGAGAGAGTGGAAACAAGGAGTAGCTCTGCTTGGTTCCAAATAGACACTGAAACTTATACGCAAGTTTTTAGGGCTTAAAACCCCAGTAACATTTTCTACATACAGTCTTTGCATTTTGCACAAGTCTGGAAGACTCTTCTGGCCAGAATAGTTTTCTCATTAAGACAAAATTTCATGATAATGTTTAGCAATCTATATATAAAATTTTAGAGTCTTAAAATGTTATTGCCATTGCAGTTTTGCAAACACTCAATGTCCTTGAATTACAGAAGGATCTTTCCACCCTTCCTCTGGTCCTAGGTCCAGGGGCCACATTCTTTCCTTTACTGTGTTCCTTGCTGCTGTCCAATCCATTTTAACTTAATTCAGCCCATCACGCCTCTTTCAACAGTGAATCAAGTATGTAGTAGAATATCAACTGGGCAGTGAAGGGAGATATGAAAAGGTTTATAAAATAAACATATTAAAAAGCCCTGAGACCACATATAAGAATCATGAGAGAATCATACAAATACAACACGCCATCTGCCCTCTGCATCTGTGGGTTCTGCATCTGTGGATTCAAGCAACCATGGATTAAAAACATTTAGGGGGAAAATACGGATGATTTTTTTTTTTCTGTACTGAATATGTAGATACTTTTTTCTTTTTCTTTTCTCCCTAAACAATAGAGCATAACAACTACACTTTAGCATTTAGAATACATAAGTCATTATCAATAATCTAGAGATGATTTAAAAAGTACAGGAAGAGGTGAGAAAATTATATGCAAATACTACATAATTTTATATAAGGAATTTAATTATCTGTGAATTAGGGTATTAAAGGTTATCCTAGAACTGAACCCTCAAGGATACCAAGAGCCATCCACAGGCACTCACCCACCTTCATATATACATTTATCCACCATCGTATATGCACTCATCCACCAACATATGTGCATTCCCCCACCATTGTATGTGCACTCATCCACCATCATATGTGCACTCGCACACCATCATTTGCGCACTCCCCCAGCATTGTATGTGCACTCGCACACTATCATACTTGCATATCCTCACAGTAATTTCTTTGATGATCAGATCAATATGTAAAAAGTCACCTGCATATGTCTACTTTTAGGTCTGCTGAGGGCAAACATTACAGCTCTATTTTTTTCAGAGCTTTTTCCAGTGCCCCCTGGAATTGCACACAAGGTCATGCTGAGAGTCAGCTGCTGATGCTAATTCCACCACAGCAAATGCTTCAAATCCATATTTCTACTGATTACTCTTAATTTATTTGTTTTTCTTACTGTGTACCAGTACACATCACATAAATATTAATCACTTGAAAAGCTTTACAAGATTATTCTGTGACATTTCAAACATATATAAAAGGAAAGAAGATAATAAAATGAGCCCCACACAACATCATCACTCTGTTTCAATAATTTTCAATTATGGCCAAACTTGTTTCTTCTAAACCCCAATTCGATACTTACTAATCACTTCCATCAATTGCTTTGAAGAAAATCTCATATATTTCATTATTTTATCAGAAAAAATGTGTCAGAGAATATTTTAGAAAAGAAATATTTGGAAACATAACCACATACCACTATTGCACCTCAATTTAGTATTTACTCCTTGATATCATCAAATATTCAGTTTTTAAATTAGTCCCATTTTTTATAAATTATTAATAGCTTGTTTGATTGAATCACAATTAAAGTATGAACTATGTATTCTGGTTGGTGGTTGATGGCCCTTACATGGCCCTCTCTCCCTGTACCCTCTCTTGGTCAGTGTCCCTCCATCTCCCTCCCTTCATTAATTTGTTAAAGAAACTGAGTTGTTCCTCCATTCCCCACAATCTGATTGTCTTCCCAAGGGGTTATTTTATACATTACTCGGTTCCTCATGCTTCCTTAAACTACATCTAAGTGTTCCATAAATTTTAAGATTGAGTTTTGGAGGGGCAGAGGCACATCACGTTTGTCAGCTCCCTTTTGGTGATATTTGCAGGAACTAAGATTATTGCTTAGATTCATTAAGTTGATGAGAATTGCAAAATGGTGGAAGTCTAATTCAAACATCACTCCTTCAATTTATTAGCTGGACTACTTGATTTAAAAGAAACCCTTTTGTCTGACTAATTTGTTACTCCAGGGTACAACATATATTGGAAAGGTAAGGCTACATGTCTGATTCGGAATCCTTTTCCCTTTATTACCAATTAATTAAAAAATAATGAATTGGTATCCTATAATCCTTCCCAGATGACAATTAAGGTATGTGGTTTATTTTGTTTCGTATTTATCTTTTGTAAAGAGAAAAGAATCAAGAATCAGCTTTGAGGGCAGCCATTTCTCTAGGAAATCTTGTTTCCTTTTCCTGGGAAATAATATAGAGGCATCACAATTTGGTCCTGTTAATGCTAGTTGCTGCTGGGCTTTTATGAATTTTTAACAGAGTTAGAAAGCATACAATTTTTTAAAGATAAATACATCATGACCGAGTCAGAATTTTTATTTAACCAATAAATCATTTATCTGTATCTCATTTTTTTTAACGTTCTTCAAAGCCCCAGACACATAAGAGTAATTATGCATTTACTTTAGATCATAACACACATAAGTCAATCTCAGAGTAGCCCTATCAGCCCTGCCATGACTGAAATGTTTACTGAAAACACAGTCCTATTGTTCCCATATGGTTATATTCCTATGTGCTAAAGCCACTTGTTATGCCAACTCAAAATATAGATAGCGACATTATTGAATTTTGCTTTGTATTTTTATGAAATGTTATTTTTAAAAATTTTTTTTGTAATGATATAAAACATTTCCATGAATCCCAACTGAATTCTATAAAACTACGTATCATCACACAGTAGCCTGCATTATTGGCCCTCTGCAACATTTCTTCCCTCCACTTAGAGAGCCATGAAAAATTTGTTATGGATCTTTTTTAGAGAGTATATTTAAAGGGGGATATTCTTAGGACTAACTTTCAGTCTACTAATTTAGAGTATCCCAGAGTGGGATCAGATGTTTCTGATTCATATCTCTGATTACAAACCCCACATACTCTTTAATTGTCTCATTCATTCTGTGAACTGTGCCATGACTTAAACGCTAGTGAGTCAAACATCTATTTCTAATCTTCAGTTTCTTCTGGGTAACATATAACTGGAACCCCTAACCAGATACTGTCATATCATCCTATTTTGTTATACTCAAAATAATCCTATTTGTTAACAGTATCTAAGTGCTTATATTAACAAATATTTAGAGGTGCCTAATTCTTTCCTTTCCTTACATTCTAAATTAATCCTGAAATTTCTTCAAAAGTGTTCATTAAAGTCAGTAGGCTTCTCAGTCTCCATTGCCATAGAGTTTGTTCAGACTGAGATTTCTCAACTTGCCATCATCGATGCTTTGAAATAGATCTTTACCTGTGTTGTGAAGAACTCTCTTGTGTGTTACAGGATGCTTAGCAGCACCAATGGCTTCTACTCCCACGATGCTGGTATCAATTCTTCAGTTGCATCAAGCAAAACTGTCTCCAGGCATTTCCATATGGCCCTTGTGTGTAGGTGAGGGGTTGTCTCCCCAAGTCAACAACCACTCTTCAGCATATTACTCTCCAACTACTACAAACACACATGCCTAATCTCTCTGCTTCTAATATCAAATCCTCCACACGGCTGTTACAGTTACACATTACATTACGAAGTGTATCCTTATTACTCCTAGAACTTATTTTCTGCAGGATATATACAGATTCTATATTCTTTTCTTCACTAGGAATTCTTTCCATCATCATATTCCATCTCAGTCCTTTCCACCTCTCTTTACCTATTTTCATTCTCTTTTGTAGTGACGGGTGATTGATTTCATTTCTCTAAATCTTCCATTCATTTCCCTTCCATTCCTCTACAAACACACTTTTGCCTTTACTATATGCCATCTCTTAAGATGGAAACCCTTAATCAGTTTTCAAGGTAGTTCTCAAAATTTGTATAATGAAAGAAGTTTTTTTTTTTGACACCCCATATCTCAAATGGAACACCCAACATCTTGCATACCAATTCCCTGTTAATACACTGTCTCCCTCATTATTCAAGCAGCTTCCGGAGAACAGTTGGATTTGAACCAGTGCTTACCACAGTGCACAAAGGAAGCATCCACCTGTGTCTTCACCTGCACTCTTCCTAGTGCATCCTGTGCCCACTGGAGAAAAGACTTGAACAATGGAATCCTCTTTCAAGGTTTGCAGCCTACTGTACTTAACTCAGAGTGAGTGACTGATTCAGAGTACAACTTAAGGGAAAAAAGAAACTTTTTTTCAGGTTATTCTTAACTTTAAAATGCATTTTATTACTGCTGTAAGTTGAAATAAAAGTTAGTAGTCCTTAACATAAGAAAATGGTACCCCTGGCATTTCTCGAACTGACTGCAGAGTGGCTCCTGTGGTGCCAGGAAAGGTCTGTTCCTCCTGACAGCACAGTCTTTGATCTGTAACGTAGAGCCTCATTACTCACCTGGGCCTTTCAAGGGTGGCTGCTGTCTGTTGGTCCATGCATGCCCTTGTAAGAGTTCAGGAGAGAACCAGGGTAATTGTGAGACAATTGGTTGTGTTAGCTTGTCTGGAGAGGAGGCTGTATTTGATGTGCTGGGAATTAGGTGACCAGAAAGACATGGAGAAATGGGGAAAAATAAATAGTATTCAATGTCCTTGTTCAACTTCATACAAAAAAGTAATGTTTGTAAAATTCAGAAAAAAGTTATTAAAAATAGGGATTGAACATTTATAACAGCTATCTTTTCTTATCCTATTTATTCTTAATTTTAACCTTTGCTAATCTTGGTATAATAATTTAGGTAAACTTCCTGTCTTCTAGGTAAAACAGAAAGAGAAGGAAAGTAAAATAAATGCTAACTGGATACATATTACATGCCAACCACCTAATTATATAATTCCTCATGTTTGAATATGCAAAATAACTGCAAAGTATATAGTATTTCTGATTTATCCTATTTGGAACCTGCACCTTTGCAAGGTCAAGAATGTGCTTGTGAACACAAAATGAGTATGTCTTTCTGTGTAATTCAAATATGATTCTTTCAGACTATAAAGTCTATATACATTTCAGTTACTGCTTACATTCTCCTATATTTATCATGCTGGAAACTTAAGAGTAAACTTTTATGTTTATTATGTGATTAGTACAAAGGGTGTTTCTAGTTCTACTATTTCCTTTTTGAAGTGTAACAATCAGATGTACAAACATGGCCCAGGGCAAAACTTGTCAGCTTACGACCATTAGGAAAATGAATGAGAGCTCTGGAAAATTTCACCAGCAATATTTTAGAGTCCAACCTTTTTGCTTCTCTGAACCACACTAAAAAAAGCTGATGAACACCAAAAAGAAAAAAAAAAAAGGTTTGTGAATAATTTTCATGATATTCACCACCACAGATAAGCAAAAACTGCATTCACATAATGATCCTAATCATATAGTGGCCCATTCAGAGAGTCTTTAAAATCAGCCAGCAGATCCCAAGTTTGTGATCATGAATGTAGAAAATGCACATATTCAAGTAAAAAAAAAAAATCCTTGTTTTTGTTTATTCATTAAAAAGGTAAAAGACGGGTCACGGCAGAGCGGCATCTGACGTGGAGGCGGGGAGGTTTGGCCTGTCGGAATGGTCACCAAGACCAAAAAAGTGGACCTGAGCCTTGGGCTGCCAGAGAAGAACTCTGATCAAAGAACCAGAGACTCAATACTCAGTTTTAAACAGGGACAAAGAACCAGAGACTCAATACTCAGTTTTAAACAGGGACAATTGCCTTGCCAATGTTTCTCCTATAAGAGCCACATCCCCCTCTAAGAATATGGTCCAAGGGCAGACACCTGAGATGCCTCTAGTGAAGAAAAAGAAAAAAAAGAAGGGCTATAGCACCCCTTGTGAGGAGCAGCTAGAACCTGAGACCACCTGTCATGCCAGACAGACAGAGAGGTCACCCAGCCCCGGGAAGCAGGTGCTTGGCCACTCAGAATTTCTCAGTGGGGAGAAGAAAAAGAAGAGGAAGTCCTCATTACCTCCAACTATGTCCCATGGGGTGTGGGCAAAGACCTCTCCAGACCCCAGACAGAATGAGCAGGTGGTGACCAGAGTTGGCAAGAAGCTCAAAAAACACAAGAAGGAAAAAAAGGCCCAGGACTCCACAGCCTTTTCTGTCCGGGATCCTTAGTTCTGCGATGCTGGGGATGCATACACCTGTTCGGTGGAGCGGGAGGGTAAGGAGCAGGCAGCCGCAGGGCAGAAACGGAAGCAGGGGAGCACCAGGGAATCTAGCGGGAAAGGGAAGAAGAAAAAAAAAGATCCACCAGGAGGGACATACCCTCCTAGGCCACTCCAAGATGACTGGGTCCACAGCAGTCCTGGGAAAGGAAGTAGAAAGAAGCCAGTTAAAATTGATACTCCAGAATACATCCCCTTAGGAGATGGCCCCAAGGCACCAGCAAAGAAAAAAATGAAATCCAAAAAAAGGTAGAGCAGCCAGTCCTGGAGGAGGTGGCTCTGAAAAGGAAGAAGAAGAAGAAGAGGAAGAAAGACAGCGGGGTAGCAGGAGACCCTTGGAAGGAGGATCCAGACCCAGACCTAGAGGTGGTGTTGGAAAAGAAAGGGAACATGGATGAGGCGCACATTGACCAGGTGAGGCGAAAGGCCTTGCAAGAAGAGATTGATCGTGAGTTGGGCAAAATGGAAGCATCTGAAACCAGGAAGTGGACGGGAACCCAGTTTGGCCAATGGGGGACTGCTGTTTTCGAAAATGAGGAACAGAAACTGAAATTTCTCAAACTTCTGGGTGGCTTTAAAAATCTGTCCCCTTCATTCAGCCTGCCCGCTAGCATGGCTGGAAGGCCCAGCATGGCCCTCAATAAGAAGGCAGCGGACACTCTGCAGCAGAACCTGCAGCGGGACTACGATTGGGCCATGAGGTGGAAGTACAGCTGAGCAGCTGGCCCTGGCTTCTCTAATGCCGCAGACAAAATCTTTTACATTGACTGAAACGCTTCTAAATCTATCAGGTTTGAAGATTAAATTCTACACTTTTGTCCTGCAAAACAGCCAAAATTGCTTTTATTCTTGAGTTATACTGATGAAAGCCAGTTGTCTCGAATTGGACACCTGTGAAGATTAAGGACAACTATCTTTGTGGGCTTAGATGAGCTGGGGTAGGGTTGCTCATGTTTCAGAAACCAGGAGAACGTGTGAGTAGCTGAAACCTACTTTTTTCTGTGTTAAACATTCTATCCATTTTGGAGACATGAATATGTATATATAACAATAGATAACATTTGTTGGGTGTTTAGCACATCAGACATATAGTAAAGTGTTTTCTTTGCATTAATATATTTACTCTTCATAATTATGAAAAGGGTGCTATAATTACCCCCATCTTATAGATGAGGCAAGTGAGGTTCAGGGATAAAGTAATAAAATTGCCTGGGGTCGCCCAACCAATAAAGGTAAATTACACTTTTGTACCCCAGACCCTGAGTCACTATTTATTAGAGGGACTGTCCCATATAGGGAATTTCATGTCACCTGGATTATTTGGGGGGAACTGGAGGACAAGGTCCTGTCGTACTGTCTAGCAAGAGTGCAGTGGTGTGATCATAGCTCCCTTGAACTCCTTGGCTCAAGCAGTTCTCCCACCTTGGCCTCCTAAGTAAACTGGGACTACAGTTGCATGCTACCACACCAGGCTAATTAAAATGTTTTTTCTTTTAGAAATAGGGTCTGAACTATGTGGCCCAGGTTGGTCTCAAACTCCTGTCCTCAAGAGATCCTTCTGTTTTGTCTTCCCAAAGTGCTGGGATTATAATTATGAGCCACTATCCCTATCCCTTCTTGGGGATTAAAATGTTTTTGAGAGGAACAGATGTTTTTTGATAAGGCAAAATCTCTGATGAGAAGAGAATTCATGATACACAGTGAGTAGCAAGCTCATTTTCCTTTCCCTCACCTTGGAATAGCTTGTAGGAAAAGAGGTGTCTGAGTTGTCACCAAGTTATGTGACTGAGCTTCCTCTCCTACTGAGAAAGCTTACCTTTCCAGCTGCCCTCCTTTGATCCTACGTGCTGAGCTTGGATTTGAGCTTTCTGTGCCGCAATGATTCTGAACAAGGCATTTTAGAAAGTGCTTGGTTCTGCAAATGAACCAATAGCAAATTCCCAGGGATATGTTTTATTAAAGTCTCTTCAGTCACAAGAAGGAGAATCCAGGTGACATAAGTGGCAGAGGTCAAGTATAAGGTGGCACAGGCCCATGGGGATGACATAGGAAGTTGCCTCATCAGCCATGGGGACAGTGTTCACGAGCCTGGACTCCATAGCAATCCTCACAGAGCTTCAGGTACAATGATCCAAGTCACTCTTAACCACCTTCTTTCCATGCACCTCACTTTTTGCATCCCCAAATGTAGGTGGTTAAATTTTCACATCATATGGCCTGAATGCCCAGTTGAGGCAGGCCTGAGCAGCCAGGACATCGGTATCACATGGCAGAAAGTCCTGATGTAGGGGATTGATTTTGCAGCCCTTCAAGGAAACAGTCTGTTACTCTCTGCCTTGTCATCTTCAGTGTTGGTTTCATTAAGCTAGTAGAAGGATGGCAGTAGGAATTTCAGGCAGCATATCAAAATCCTAGAATACTCTAGAGCAGTGGTTCTCAACCTTCTTAATGCTTCAACCATTTAATACAAGCCCTGTGGGTCGTGACCCACAGGTTGAGAATCACTGCTCTTAAGGAAGAAAAATCTTTTTGTGGTTCAAAAGAACTTCTAGAAGCCTTTCAAGAGACCTTTCTTCATGACTTGTTGTTTGTTCCTGGACCAGCCCCCTTCACAAGGAGGGAGATTCCCTTAGGTCAGTCTGGAAGAGTAAGAGGTAGATGCCTAGGAACTGAGAGTGGTGTCCACTGCTGACCCACTGGGCAAAGATGAGGAAGGCATTTCTGTAGCTGGCCTTTTCTGGGCTTTAACTACAACCAGCAAGCATTAGGGAGCACTAGTAAGGACCTGTGTAGGTGACTTCCCTTAGGACATGAACTTGTGGTTTCAACCTTGAGATACACAGTGGGAAAGGCCATCTAAAAGCCCAGAAGGCAAGCTTTCCTTCTTTGAGTTAGCTCTTTGTGGGCACCGGCACCTTCGACAGAGGGACAAATCTCTCCTGACTTTGAGCAACACTATAGGAATTTACTATTCTGCTCTCATTTTTGCCCTGCCAAGATGTCACATACTACAGTTTGGACATGCCCTTTGTCACCTCACCAGTGAATGTGCTCAGCCATCCTTCTGGTGGTTCTGGAGAGGAGGATTCAGTGTCTACTGCCTTGCCCCATCCAAGCCTTGGTGACTGATGGCTCTCATCAGGAGGTGATAGCCAGGCCTTTTACTTAGTGTAAGTCATCTTTGTAATAGAGTTTGACTTTCTGACTTGATATATCACCATTGGCTTATGAGTACCATTTGCTTAGGAGAAGGTTTATTGCTTTTCTATGTATATAAGAACTTATTCTGTAACCAGAGAAGGTTGGGAAGCCAAGACTAGTGTCCTCACAATGAACTTAACCTCATCTTTCTGCTTTTTACTAGTGCAGACCACCATCACTCAAAGGAGCAGGTCCCTGTCTGGGGACAGTTCAGTCTGGGGAGAGTTACTCTCTGTGCTCTCATTCTTTGAAAATTAACTAACACTGGCTTGAGTCTGCCCTGCCCCTTCTTTTCCGGTGTCCAACATCCTCCCCAAACTGTTGTTTTCTAGTGTGATTTTCATGTTCTTTGTGTCTTGACTCTGTTGAACACAGCATATCAATAAGGCATTGGAACTTGGAAGAGATAGTAGTGCAGGTCTGGCACATAGCACAGATAAGACCTTAGTTGAAGGGATTATACCTGTGGTGCATCTTACAAGGGTACACGTGAAACTTAGTAAATGTAGAATGTAAACGTCTTAACACAAGAACTAAGAAAATGCCAGGAAGGCTATGTTAACCAGTGTGATGAAAATGTGTCAAACAGT
>CAUYPK010008725.1:0-10726 GCA_963574355.1 Loris lydekkerianus | reverse complement strand
TCTTTTCTAGATCTTCTTGGAGTGTTTTGATCTTCTTTTGCACGATCTCAGATCTGTTGGCATAAAAGTAGCACTTCTCCTGTAAAAATAAACAGATGCCTCCCTTTTTGGCAGTTAATAGGACTAATCCCCTTCTTGTTGAGGCAAGTATTTAAAGTCTCTTGCCGAAACCCAAATCAAACCCTATGATTGTAGAAATGCAAGGCAAACAATAAAGCAACAGGGACACTTTCACCTGGATGTTTGCAAAAGTACCTTTCTCTGGGTAAAACTATTTTTCAATTAAGACAAGGCAGGGTTATAACTGGGTTATAGCTTTCATGTGAAAGACATAAATTAGCTTCACAGTAGGGCTGAGTACATTGGATACTTTTTCTTCCATTCTTGAGATACTTTACTAAGAAGAATATGTTACAGCTCCATCCATGTAAACATGAAAGAGGTAAAGTCTCCATCTTTCTTTAAGGCACTTTGGAAGGAGAAGGTGGGAGGATCACTTGAGGCCAGGAGTTAGAGACCAACCATGGGCAACGCAGTGAGACCTCATCTCTCTAAAAAACAAACAAAAAAAAAAAATCCAGGCATGGTGGTGGGCACCTCTATTTACAGATACTCAAGTCTCAAGTGAGTGAGGAGAGGGTCACTTGAGCCCTGGAGTCTGAGGTTACTTTGAGCTGTGATTAGGCCACTACCCTATAGCCTGGGTGACAAGAGTAAGACCCTGTCTCAAAAAAAAAAAAAAAAAAAACCCATAAAATTTTAAGGAACATACAATCTAAGTGACCAACAATAAGCATATTGAATATTGATTTGTAAAATGACATGATCATCTGAAATTTTCTCTACATTTTTTGACAATTAACATAAAAGGAGGAAAGATGAAACAAGAATATCTCTTGGTGAGGGGTGCACAGTGGGTTACTGTTCCATTTACTTTTTGTGTTTGTTTAAATTTTTCCATAATAAACTGTTTATTGAAAAAAACAATTTTGAAGATACATCACATTTTACTCAAAGTTCTTGTGTAATATGGTGTTGAGGGAACAGACTGAGACTCAATGGGCAAACAGAAATAGATACTAACGGACACTGTTATTTGGTCATTCGACGTGTATAGATTAAAACAGCTTTAGAGCTTTTTAAAATTGTACACCTGCCTACAGTGTAAAGAAAGAGCTGGCCATATTTGACATTCAATTGTGATTTAGCATAAACTAATCTAGTTCAATTCCTTCATCTAATATTAAAGTGACATGCCCTTCCATGGTACTGGTTAGCCTCAGAATTTGGAAAAGAACTCACCCAAATACAGTGTTCTTTTCACGAAAGTACACTAAACTCCTCAAACATAAATTAGACATAATTTATTCATCATGTTGTTAACTATTCAGTAAAACTTCTTTTTCTGGGTCCAGCATGTCAAAGAGCTTCATGACAGGGAGAAAATCAGCTAGCGCATTTTTCCGAATACTTCCAGAAATGAATTGCAGGAGAACCCACATCAGATGATGTCTGCTTTTTATCAGTCCTTGCCCTGCTAACTGTAAAAGATGTTTAAATACAGGTGTGTACATAGCTACCAAAGAGAAGAGTATAGGAACAGTATAATCCATTTTTTGGCATATCTCTTTTTATTCTATCTTAATTTAGCCCCAATGGTTCCTTGACTATTCAGTAATACAAATTACTGAACTATTGAATAACTGAGAAACCCAGGTTTGCGCTTTTAGAAAGTAAACATCTAAATTTGGTACTTAGTAACTACTTAGTCTTAATTCAAGATACACTATGCAAAGCCTGCAAAATTATTTTAATACTATATATATATGCTTTATCCTGCTCTCCAAATACATATCATATATTTTTAATGTTTTAGAATTGATGAAATTCATCCCATGTGCATGAAAATCAAGTTTAATACGGGATAATTTTTAAAAACTCATCAAAACATGGGGTATACACTATTATTCCAAAAGGATATTCTTTCAAATTGGAAATTATCAAGGACTGGTTATCATAAAATGCTTTTCCTGGTTTCCTGTAGTTTATAACAGAATCCAATGGTTGTGATGGTGGTTAAAAGGATTTTATCAATTTTTATAAAATTTTCCCTAAAATAATTTATATTATACAGATGTTATAGATATAACAATATTTATTTTCTTCCCATTCAATGTGTCCAGAACCATATGGTGAAAATCAACTCTACCCACAAACTTACTCTCCCACTTGCCTTCCCCTTTGGGGATTCAATGTCCTACCCTTTTATTTGTTACTAAAGTACCAAGGAGGGACCTAGACTCCTGTTCCACCTGTGTCAGCTGCCAGTCACCTAGTCCTACTCAATCTCCTCACACACCTGCTCTCTGCCTCCCCTCTCTGTCCTGGTTTAGGCCTTTGGCATCTTTCCCCGTCCCCACTGCAGGAGCTCCCTCCCTCTGGTTCTGCCCCCAGCATTCTCTGCACCACCATCTTCCTCCTGTGGCCACTGTAATTTTTCCAACTTTACATGATGATGCCACTCCCTTCCTCATTGTCTACAAAAGAAAATGTGAATTCCTTAGAACAGGCACCTGGCCTACTGTTCTCCATGTCGGCCCTGGCCTCCTGCCTTCCTGATCTCATCAAACTTCCCCTTTTGTATTTTCCCTTCCAGTTTTCACACACCTATTTCCCCTTCCAAATGATGATCTTATTGCTAGAGAAACACGTTTCTATCTTTTTCTCTTAGCAAATTTCTATTCATCCTTCAAGCGTTAGCGTAAAGATGTCTTTAATAGAGCCATTCCTGGAGTCTTTGATAGGGACCGTTCTCTTTCATTCTTATTGCAGAGAAACATTCTTCCACTGGGACAGTCATTAAATTATGATCAGATTGCACATATATATCAATATATGCAATACACATATGTATTACACACATGTGTGTAATACACACACACACACACGCACACATATATATATATGTATATATATATTTATATATATATACACACACACACCTTCCCCTCCCAGTGAGGTGCTCCTTGGGAGCACAGTGGCTTTTCATCTTGTATCCTCTGGTGGCTACACTGTGAATATGTGATGTGAACGACTGAATTCTTACAGTGGCATGTTAAGAAACCATAATAGCTCTGACCAGGACAAAAATTAGGGCTCAGAATTTCTGCCTGTATTGAAATCACTGGGGAGTGCCTTTATCAGCCTAAACATACTAATCACAGGTAAAAGGGGAAGCTGCTCTGACCAAAAGATTTACTACACACCTTCTGATGAAAAGAAAGAACCATATGTGGAAAACCTGCAAACTGGAAAAGCACAAAGAAAATGAGCTGACTCGAGAGATGCTGCCCAGGGGCTGGCTGGTTCCCCCATTGCCAAACTTCTCTTCAGTCTTGGATTGCTGACTCTATGGCTGTTCTGCACATGTTAAACCATCCATAGAATGAGAATCAATCTGAAGAATGACACCAGAGAACCAGAAAAAGAGACAGAAGTTTATTTGGATACTTAACTAGCAAGGCACTGGTGGTAGCCAACTGGCTGATTCTCTTCCCTGCTCCTGGAAAGAGCAAGTAATTACATAGGGAAGCCCCAGCAAAGAAACAGTAACTGGGGGTGTGGTGTGTGCCACCAGGCGTGGCAGGGAAGTCTTCCATGAAGGTCAGCGTGCTCCCAGTCATGCTCTGTTAGGGGTGGCCAGTCCCCTGTGCCTTTCTTTAAACTCTCTTGGCCTCTTTAGCAGGATTAGGGCCAGGACCTCCAATTATCCCCTATTTCACATCACATCACAGGCTCACTCCATGGTCCCACACAATCTGCCCGTTATACCCTCTGTGTATACTCTGGAGATAGCAGAGCCCAACATTGCCTCTAAATCCCACAGCCAAGGCAGCAAAGCAGAATAAGAAACCCTACAATGCCAATGTGTTTCTTGCCCCGAGGCACAGGCAGATTAGCAAACCAAGAAGAGAGCCAATCTATGGGGAGGACAGACAGACAGGGCTTTAATGTGGGTACCAACCCAATTAAGAGCTTGAATAACATCATATTCATTGCCAGGAATTTAAGGATAGCATTCAGTGCTCAGCATAACACATGTTCCATCCTGGGCAGCAATCAAGATGTCCAGGGCCACTCTATCTTGTAGTGTCACTTTCCTGATTTGACTTGTTTCTCCTGTTAAGAGGGTCACAGCTAATTTAGTTTCATTGAGACTTGCCACTGTGCAGGAGACAGGAGCTTGCACCTGAATCTCTGTAGAGATGGTGTTGGCACTAGGGAAGAATATAGTAAGGGGACACCACCATCATGCCATTCTATGTTCTTTTATAGCAAACCTGCACTGTAGGTCAGTTATCACAAAGGGTAGGGTGGTGTACCCTGATGCAGAGACGAACATCTAGCTCCATGAACAGTGGCCCAACCACTGGGCCAGTAAATATGGCCAGCCATGTGTAACACAAGCCCAAGGGCCTCTTGTGGAATTAAATAGACTGTTGTTGAGTTGCTGGAGGCATTGAAAAGACCATATTCACTAACAGCTCATAGGGAGAGAGGTAAGCTCCCTATTTTGAACAGTGTGATTACAGCATTATTTAGTTTTTTAATGCAAGTCCCCAGCACCTCCCTCTACTTACACAGCTGTTAGCCAACCAACACCATCCCATGTGGAGTACCCCAGGGGGGAGTGCAGGAGGCAAGCCACATCGGTATTAATTCTAGCTTGTTCCTTGACCTATATTGCTTCATATCATTCTATGTATGCCACCCAGAGATATCATATGTACTGTTCCATTGAGATATGTTGGTCCACAGAGTCCTATTAATGGGGTGTATTTTCCGTGAAGTCACAGGAACTGTGGTTTAACTACAGGGCAATGGGCTGGGCCTAATCCAGGTAGCTGCTTTAAAAGCACTAACTATGGAGCAAAACATAAATTATTAGAAACCAGAAGGGGCAAACTCTTATCTAGTAAGATGCATGCAGCAGCCCAATGCTGAGTTGGCAGGATGCCTAGCTTAGGACTCTTCTCTGAGTAGCATAACTTCTGTCCTGTTGGTTGCTATTTGTCTAAATGGCTAAGGTGCACTGGGGTGTTTTGATTTGCCAAAAGGATATCTATGCCTAAACATGCATGGCCCCCTAGCCATATCTATGCCTAAACATGCATGGCTAGGGGGCTCCTGCAAGCATTCTATAGCAAAAAGACCAGGCACTGGACCATCAGAGGAGTGCAGAAGCTCGGGAGTAGGAGTGGCATGCCCATAGACCTTGAGAGTGATGAAGGGACACACTTACATCACTTAGGGCACACCTAACATGAGTAGATAGTAGGATAGCCTTCAGATAGTGGGAGAGGACTATGTAGTCTACCTTCCAGCCCGTGAGGGGCATGTGTCCTCCTTTTACACATCCTGACATCATTCCTGGTAGGGGTTGAGGCTGCTTCTGCACACATACCACACGATGAGAGCACCCTCCTTAGGGGATAGGAGCAAACTCCAGGCTTCACAGTTTCCCAGCATGCTTCAATTGCTTCTGCACACACACCACACGATGAGAGCACCCTCCTTAGGGGATAGGAGCAAACTCCAGGCTTCAGTTTCCCAGCATGCTTCAATTGTTTATGCAGCCACTCTGTGAGATTGAGCTGGGACATCTTCCTGCCAATGGACCCACGCCATTGTGTCAGCTTCACCATTTTCTGGCATCTGCAAAGTTGTTGGCTGTGTACATGGAACACTGTAATGTGTTTTTGGTGGTAAGGTGCCAGATGTTCTCCCATACGTTGTAATCCCAGAGAGGCCAGACATTTATTGTCCAATTCTGGTTGCGTTCTTGCTCAATCCACAGGGTTAGACCTCAATACACAGCCCAGTTGCCTGTACACAGTGCGACAGGTGTGGGCTCATTCACCCCATTGGCTGCCCCTCTCTGTGCTGTCATCCAACCAAATAGTTTCAGTGGATGTCTGAAAGCTCTCCATCTCGGCAGCTGCCCTCTGTAGAAGTTCTCTGTGTAACAAGTCTCTTCATGGACAGACCCCAGCCTGGGCCTTACTGGACTGGGAGGTAGCTGTTCTGGGGACGTAGTAAGGTCTGAGCTATAAGTAACAGTGCAAATAAACAGTCCACTTTCTAACTGTGGGCAACTGAGCCACCTCTGACTGTGGGGCAGTTAAGTCTCTCAACCAGCCGACAATCAGGTAGGTGGTTTTTGTGTTGAGAACTAACCCTCTCATAGTAGGTTCACCAGCCTGGAGGCCCATGTCACTGGCTGCTAGGTGTTTTTCTAAGAGGTTATGCTATTCTTTCACTCTTCTCTACAGTTAGGACCAAAACCCAAAGCATCCACAGACTTTTCATGGTGTCTGCCATAGACCCCAAGAGAATCCTTCCTGAGTAACACGAACATCAATTCTCCAGGATAGGAGGATCATAAATGCCAAGAGCCTATACCTATTTTATGGCTTTTTTTTTGCATTTCACTCTCAGGGGGAGTTTTTCCTCAATTTCATTATATTTCTTTCCTAATCTATCTGTATAGGGGCCATAAATGTTATGCTAAATGAGGGATAAACACTTGCCAATACCCTAAGAGGCTGACAAATTCCTATAATTTCTTCACTATGGTTGGCTGAGGGAAACCCTGAATTTTATCAATCATTGCCTAACAAATGACTTCAGTCTTACCCAACCAGACAACACCCAAAAACTTGAAAGTAAGCCAGGCCCCTGAACTTTGCTGGAGTTGATGGCCCACGCTTTAGATTGCAAGTTGTAGACGAGGTCTGGTACACACTTCTCTCAGATAGAGGGAGATATTAGTACAATGTAATCAATGTAATTAAACAGGTGTTATCTTATTAGGTAGTACCCATGTAGGTAGGTCTTCAGCAATCAAGTAATGGCAATAGATTGGACTATGTAAGTGTTTCTGGGGGAGGACAGTGAAGGCCCATTGTCTGCCTTCCTATGACAGAAAACAGTGAAGGTCCATTGCCTACCTTCCCATGTGAAAGCAAACTGATTTTGGCTTTCAGGGGCTATGTCAGTAATAAAGAAGGCACTGGCCAGGTCTAATACACAGTGGTAGCTGCCAAAGTTGCTATTGATGCATTCCAGTATTGTGAGTCTGTCGGGGACTGCTACAAAAAGGGAGGTGTGACTTTATTTAATTCTCTATAATCTACTGTTATATGCCAGGTACCATCAGGCTTATATACTAGCCACACACTGAGAACTCTAAGGGCTGTGGGCAGGCTGGATTATACTGACCTCTTCCTATGCAGCTGTGGTGGCAGTTACTTCATTATCATCTCCAGAGAGTCAATATCCTTGGTAGCAACTACCCTGTTGGGAGGTGTGGCTGCAACAGGGCCCTTGCTTGGCACCACCCCTGAGAATTGGTTGTACTTCTCAGACTTTCATTGCCCTAACACATAGGTAGAACTCTCCAACTGTAGTCTGTAAGACCTTTTCTAAGAGAACATCCATTCCCAAGGTGTATTCTGGGACAGGAGCTATATGCACTGTATACTCCTTAGAGACAGCTGACCAATGACCAAGGTTAAAGAAACCTACCTCTCATTATGCCTCCACTATAACCATCAATAGCAGTGATGTGTCCCTTAAACTTGGTGTGGTTTCCACAGATTAGAGTACACTCTGTTTCCATATCTACCATGGCTAAGATTCTCCTTGTTCTTCAGAGACCAATAAGTGGTAATTTCTACATATGGCCTCTGGTTGCCCTCTGGGGCCTGGACTGGCAGGAGACCTTGGGCCACCCCCCTAGACCTAAGCAGACCAGAACCAAGGCTCCAGTGGAGGACAGATGTTGGTCACATCAATTGGGCATTTGTGGGAGAGGCTCAGTCTTTTTCATGAATGCTTGGAAATTAGGATTTTTTTGTGGTGCCTGTCCAGTTCATTATTCTCATGGCTGGTTTTGATTTTGGTGCTAGCAGAAGTGGTCAAAACCATTTTTCCTTTAGCAGCTGTTTCCAAAGGCCCATTAGTATCAGGTGGCTGTTAATTGATCTTTTTAAGATTAATTCCAGGTTGTATCAGGTCCACATTTGCTTACACAGATGACTTTTTTTTTTTTTTTTAATGGAGGAGGGAGGAAGGGACCAAAGGATAGGAATTAAGCTTACAGGTAACTTTCATCAGGTCCTTGGGGTCTTTTACTTCTACCATATTGCCGACCACTAAATGGACACCTTTTTTGGTCTCAACCATTTAGTTTTGTCTAAGTTTGCCACCAATTGGGCTATGATCTGCACCAGTTGTCCGACCACAGGACTCAAAAAACTGCAACCAGCAAGCCACAGTATTGTGAGGGGCAGTCTGCAGGACAGCCTCCTGCATGGTAGTCAAAAAGGGGTTCACACAGGGTTCCTGAAACTCTTGATTATAAATAGCACTTCTCACTCCCAAATCCTGCAGGTAAGCTTATAACTCCTCCATTGGTCCTCAGGTTCTATTAGGCAAAGGAATGGTGCTAGTGTTGACAGAATTTCTTTTTGCAGTAGGTCCTTGGTCTTGGATATTGGAAGAATGAACACAGGAACCATACAGATCAGTGACAAGATGGGATTTTATTAGACAGAAAGGAATGCAAAAGGAAAGGTACCAGAGCCTCTGGTAGAGGGGGGAGACCCCAGTGGAAAGTCCCTGTGGGTCTTTTCTCTGAAGTGTTATATACTGTTCTGTAAATAGGGATGTATTGAGAATTAAATTGGGCCAGGACTTGGCAGATGGTAAGATACTGTTTCAATGTTGACTAGTGAATGAATGAGTATATTAACAAATGAATGTAGTCCTTCCAGTTCTAAGCAAAAGTGGTAGGAAGTCTACTTCAGAAGAGGCCTAGCTTACATGAAATACTGGAAAAACTGCTTTTCTCCTGTCTACCTGTATTCAGAGAGTACAATTTGGAGAAAAAGGTCTCTTTTGACCTAGGAAACTGGGTCCTTGTCCAGCCCTGAATTACTAGCATCTTTCTAAACATCTCCACATGCTGCCATCAACTAGAGCAGAGAACAGCTCAGTATGTAGTTTTGCTGGGTCTTGCAATTACATACATTAAACTTCACCATTTTTATTACATAAGACCTCCAAAAGATTTTATTAACGTATTTGTAGTCAATAAAAATCTCTAACACAGGTTGTGTAAGGCACTGCCAACAGTGCCATTAATAGCAGATGTTAATATCCCTGTCACTGGTGGGGGAAATCTATTATGAATTAGTACCTGGGGCAGTGCCTGTGGCTCAAAGGAGTAGGGCGCTGGCCCCACATGCTGGAGGTGCTGGGTTCAAACCCAGCCCCTGCCAAAAACGGCAAAAAAAAAAAAAAGAATTTTAGGTAATCTAATCCTTAAGAGTCTATAATGAATCCAACACCAACTCAAATTTCCAGACTTGCAAAACATTAAGTCTGATACCACAATGTTGTGCCCATATCAAATTTGTCTTCTAGGATATCTCCAAGAGGAACAAAATGATTCTATATGTATGAAATACTTCTAGAAGGAAAACTGAACCACCCTTTTATACCTATGCATTTTGAATGTATTATCTATTAGAAAATAATTAAAACAAAATTGTAAAACACGACTGTGTATCTATTACATTACCAATGTCTAAGTGGCAAATCTTACCACCAGTGGCTGACGCAGACACAGTTCTCATTTCCTTACCTATAGTGCACCATGGGAACATAATGCACTTTTGGAACATGAGATCTTTCAGGATCACACATTTTGTCTTTTTCATGGAAGTGTTTTCTGATAAAATGCATCTGTTCTTTGCGTTTTATGTTTCTTTTCTCCATTTATACAATAATATCTTCATATCTTCATCATAAACTCTGTATTCCTATTTTAGGATGTTTATATGCTGTTCCAGTTCATTTAGTAAAAAGAAAAAAAATTTATGCAAGTAAAGCTTAACACAACTGCCTTTGAGATAGGGTTCTTGCCCTGTTGCCTGAGCTAAGCACAGCAGCATCACAGCTCACAGTTCCTGGGTTCAAGGGATCCTCCTGCCTCAGCCTCCCAAGTAGCCAGGACAACATGTGTGTGCCACCCCTGTCCAGTAATTTTTTTATATTTTGTAGAGACAGAGTCTCCATCTTGCTCAGGCTGGTCTGGAATTCCTGGTTTCAAGCAGAATTCTCACCTTGGACTCTCAAAGTGCTAGGATTATAGGTGTGAGCCACCACGTTCAGCCAACACAACTATTTTCAAGTGTACCAAACAAATAACAGGACGATAATGGTCTTATGTAATTTAACATGCAGGAGATTTTTAAAAACATGTCACACTGCTCAGTCATCAACTTCTCAACTCAGGTTCTCCACTAGAGCATACAAATTAAAACAAATGGAAGCCAGAATAATAAACGGTGCCAATTTTATTTCTTTCTCCAGAAATATATTAAGAGCAACATCAAGTAAATGTAAAAAATAAAACAGGCCAAACATCATCAGCTGAATGTATTAAAAATGTAATGCTCACCTAGGAGAAAGACCACCCCAAACGGTCTGAAGGCCTAAACGTGTTTTTTTTTGTTTGTTTTTCATCTTCAGGGGTATCCATAAACATGCTAAAAAACAAAAATTGCATTATTTGCCACTAGTTTTTAAAAGGTAATTGAACATAATCAGAATAGTGGATTCTATAACCGTCCAGGAAGAACCTAAATTAAATCTTACA
>CAUYPK010008723.1:0-21789 GCA_963574355.1 Loris lydekkerianus | reverse complement strand
ATATTCATTAGTGATATTGGTCTATAATTTTCTTTTCTTGTTGGGTCTTTCCCTGGTTTGGGGATCAAGGTGATGTTTGCTTCGTAGAATGTATTGGGTAATATTCCTTCTTTTTCTATATTTTGGAAGAGATTTAGCAGTATAGGTACTAGTTCCTCTTTAAAGGTTTGGTAGAATTCTGACGTGAAGCCATCAGGTACTGGGCTTTTCTTTTTAGCGAGATTTTGTATAGTTGATGCTATTCAAGAACTTGATATAGGCCTGTTCAACATTTCCACTTCATTCAGGCTAAGTCTTGGTAGGTGGCGTGCTTCCAGGTATTGGTCGATTTTTTAAAATGAAACTCTAGATCATGTCACTTGCACCTCTTTGTTCACTCGCCAGTGGTTTCCTGTTGAAAAAAATCAAGAACCCTTGATATGACCCGTCAAGGGCTGTGTGATCTGGACATTTGATTCACCTGCAGTCTTGTTTCCTACGAAGTGTGTGCGTCTATCTCCCCACGGGATGCAGCCTCAGCAGCCGTCTTGCTGTTTCTCAGACACGCTGAGTCAGCCTTTGTATTTGTTGCTCACTTTTCCACCCCACTGCTGGTCTCTTTATATGGCTAGATCTCACTTCATCACTACCTAAAGATCACATCTCCCCTTAGAAGAGTAATCCTCCCTGACCATCCTTTTTAAAGAACATAAAATTCCTTTCTATTTATCACCATTAGCCTTTTCCACGTAGAAACTAAGACCCTTGAGACTAGGACCTTCATTTATTTTCCTTACCATTACATCCCTAGCACCTGGAGTAGTGCCTAACACTTAATGCACAGTACATGGTTGTGGGATGAATGGATGGATAAATAATGACCTTTGCATCTCCCATTATTTTGCTAGCTTCTTGTTGAGAAATGTTTTTCTCTCGTCTACCCAGACTCTTGGATTTGTGCTATTTACCCTTTATTGTTTACTTTAGCCAAACATGTACACTAAATCAATTTGTTCTGTCTTGAGGATAATTCCAGGCCTAACCCAGACTGTAAGTATTTTTTGATAACTACTTTCTCTGATACCCAGAATTCTTTTTATTGCCTTATTTAGGACTTCTGGTTTTGTTGAAGCTGATTGTGGTTATCTGAAGTCTGATTGTCAGTTAAGGTAGGAATTACTGTATGGATTTTATTGTTTGAAATACTAGAAGTTTTAGTGTAAAGGGAATTAGGCTTGATGTGTGGTGGAAATTTACTTAGCTCCTTGGCATGTTTTCTCCAAATAAAAGAATTTAATTTTTCTGTCTTTTCTGTTAAAAATGTGTTTATATAACACTAGTGAAGTGATACTGAAATATTTTAAATAGAGGTAAGTGTAAATGAACATAAATAGTTTATTGGGTGAAATAGGTTTTTTCAAAGATCCCTTTGAAAAGATGATGAATAGTGGAGGGAACAGAAATCTTGGAAATGGGGAAAATTAAAAGGAAATTTGAAGGTCGGGCTCAGTGACTTGCACCTGTAATCCTAGCACTCTGGGAGGCCAAGGCAGGTGAATTGCCTGAGCTCATGAGTTTGAGACCAGGCTGAGCAAGAGTGAGAACCCCTTTCTAAAAATAGCTGGGTGCTATGGCAAGAGGATCACTTGAGCCCAAGACTTTGAGGTTGCTGCGAGCTATGATGCCATAGAACTCTACTGAGGGTGACAAAGTGAAACTCTGTAAAAAAAAAAAAAAAAAAAAAGAAAGAAAGAAAGAAAAGGAAAAAGAAAGTTGAAACTGACATTGTTGATGAATAGTAAAAGTTATATTTATGGAACAAAATAAAATAAATATAATCAATGCATAATTCTGTAATACAAGCTCTAATACATCACAGTTATCTGAGTAGTGATTCAGTATATTAAAACTCTTTTGATGGTTTTCAGAGATTGACTTACATCCACATTAAAGATAATATAGATTTGAATATAATTTGTTTTCATTAATAGCATGAATGTACAATAAATAAATTTAGGGGGAAATTTTATTAGAGGTCATGAGTATTGTTTTTTGTATGAAACAATCTCAAAGATATTCTAAGGAAAATGAGATTTTATAAAATAGATGATGCAACTATAGAAAATTCATGTAATTTAAATAAAAATCAATCACTACTGAAAATTGAATTAATGAAAACATTAAACATAGTAAGGAACTGGAATATTAATTAAATGTTGGCATTATACAGGAGGTATTAAAAAATCTCATCAAATGATAACCTTTTTTATATTTATCCTTTACTGTTTTATTGTTTACTTTAGTCAAACCAAACTGAAACTTCATAGCCAAACAAACAAATAAAAAACCCTTGAGCAGCACCTGTGGCTCAAAGGAGTAGAGCTCTGGCCCCATATACCGGAGGTGGTGTGTTCAAATCCAGCCCTGGGCAAAAACTGCAGGAAATAAAAAACCCTAAGAAAACAAATCAACAAAAAATCCCTCTATTGGCTTTTTTCTGTTTTTGTTTTAATGATGAAGTAATGTACTGGCATACTTAGGTAAAGTACTCAATTTAGATGGGATGGCTGAGACTGCTTGTTCTCTAGCTAATATGTCTTCTACAGTTCTTCTTTATTAACAGAATCTTTATTTTATTCAGGAGTTACCATGCGTAGATTAATAAATCTACATGTCTTTGCTTTCTTTTTGCTGGGACTGGTAATACTGCACACGGACTAAAATATTTGGGTAGTTAAAATTAAGTTATTTTACAAACCAAAATTGGTAAAGAATGAGTTAAACCTGTTAAAAAAATTAGCTTATTTATCAGGATTTGGCATCTAGTCACCATAAAGTGTGGGTATGTAGAAAATTTTGATTGACGTGTTTTATATATCACATAGACATGTGCCACTAAACTAATGGTCGTAGTATGATGAGGTTCGTAATTGTCTTCTTTTAAATTTACCATTGCTTTAAGTGTTTGCATGACACTAAATACTGTTGATTATTTTATTATTTCTGTGGCTATGTATTATTCCATCTTAGGGCTGATTCATAATTTATTTAGCCCTATCCATGTTGCTTGGCATTTCCCCTGAAGTTATGATGTTTACTATTATAAATAAAACTGTACTTGATATGCGTATTAATGAACCTAAACCTAATGCAACAAATCTTCATATCACTAAATAGTTTTTTAAGAGATTAAGCAGCTTGGAATGCCATGTCAAAAGGTTGAAAAGTTTTTAAATACTTTGATTCTAATTATCAAATGCCCCAAAGAAAAATTTATCCTGTTCCTAGAAGCATTCAAGCATCTTGAACCATAATATTACTGGCAATGAGGAACATTTTCATCCATTATCATTTTGGTAGTTTTAATGTCCACCTGTACAATTACTAGTGAAGTTGATTTTTTTTTAAGATTATGTATTTGTACAAAATTCTTTGTAGAATTTTTTTGCTTGTGTCACTTTACATTTTCTTGGTCCTGCTTGCTTTTCCCTAACTGATTTCTATGTTAAGTTTTTTAATCCTTTGTATGCACATATTCATTACAGATATTTTCCAGTTAATTACATGCCTTTCTTACTGTTTATGGGTTCTTTTTTAAGGGTCAGAAGTAGTAAAAATTATTAGTCTTTTCATTTAGGGGGACTTTCATCATTTTGAATTTACTCTTTCATCTTCTGAATAATTTCATTTAGCTATTTTGCTTTCTAAAATTTATTTAGGCTTAACTGTTCAAAGGAGAATCCAAATTTATTTCCATTTCTAAATGACTAAGTAACAATCTTATGATGGTTAATCCCCTCCCCCTTTTTACTGTGATGGTATCCTTTTTTTACTTAAAAATATTTTTCTATAGCAATGTCTAATTATAGGGTATCTTTTCTTTGCCATTATCCATCTGTCACTTTTTGATCCAGTAACATATTTCTTGGATTACTGCAACTTCACAGTTTTAATATATCCTAAAATAAGTCCTATGTTATCAATATTAGTTTTTCAAAATATTTTAACATGTTTTAAGATGGTTTTAAATATAGTGAGACTACCCTCTCTAGTAAATATAGTAAAATTTGTGGGATATTGTGGGCACTTATAGCCCCAGTTATTTGGGAGGTTGAGACAGGAGGATTGCTTGAACCCAGGAGTTTGAGGTTGCTGTGAGGTAGGCTGAAAGCCATGGCACTCTAGCCTGGGAAAGCAGAGTAAGATTCTGAATCAAAAAGAGAGAGAGAGAGATGTTTTTTTGTTTTTTTTGTTTTTTTGTTTTTTTTTGACGTATCCTAGATTGATCTTGTAAAGCTAAAATTTATATTAATAAAAATGAGGCTTTTCATTGGAATTACCTATAAATCTACACATTGGTTTGGGGAGACAGTAATTTTATGGTATTCTGTTTTCACGTTCAGAATACTGACCAATCTTTTTATATATTCAGAACTTTATTTATGTCTATATCACTTAGGAGACTCTCACCCGAAGGGTGATTAAAGAGATTATAATGAAGGGACTGTTCACACTGTTATGGAAGGGATGGCAATGGACTTGATGATAGCAGCAGTAGGGAGTCATTATCACTCCTGAGCTTGCAGAAATAAAGAAAAGCCTTGTGAAACCTCTAACTGGAGAAGAGAACCAGCTGACAGAAACCATGACCTTTAGTGGAGGAATGCAACCACTACCAAACTCCAGGGCTGCAGAGAGAGAATGGGGAAAAACATACTTTGAGTTCTTTTTTTTTTTTTTTTAAATAAAAATGGCATCTCTCTCTCTTATCTCTCTCTCTCTCTTTCTCTCTCTCCCTCTCTCTCACACACACACACATAGAGAAGCTGGAGTTCAGTCTCATAGCTCATTGCAGCCTCCAACTAACTACAGGGCTAAAGCCATCCTCCTGTCTCAGCCTCCCTAGTTGCTGGGATTACAGTCATGGGCTACTGCATCGGGACATTCTTCTATTTTTTTTGTCAGAGACTCCCACTGGCTGAACCCAGAAGGTGAAAGAGCCAGTATGGTGAAATCTGTAGAATTTAAGTTCTACGGGGTAAACCAGGAAATAAGAAAATAGAGAGCCAATTATAGAATATCTAAGACAAGATAGACAGCCAATTAGAAAGAATAAAGGACAATGTATATTTGAGTTTTTGCTTTCCTCCTTGTAAGTTGTTTAATCTTATCTAAATATGCATGGTCCTTGTTGCTATTTCATTCAGGGTCTCTGCAGGAGTCATTGGCACGTTCAGCTGGAATTTTGGAGCAGGCTTTTTAATGAAAGGACAAGCTTATAGAAATGTGAGTATAACATGTTTGTTAACAAGGAGAACAGATAGTGTGGAGAGGTATCCAGGGAATAGCAAGAGTGGGAGTTGTTATCTCCCTTAGGCCCAAAGGAGAAAGGAGCAAAACAGTGTACACAGCATGTTTGCAAGCTTGAGTATTTTCAATTGATAATAGAAAAGATATTATGAAGACCATTTATGAATTGAGATGTCAAAAATGATCATTTTAAGATTAACGTTTTCAGCTGTTTTCTCTCAATATCCAAGCATGTTTTCTATTACTAATTTAAAGAGATTCTTTCCAAGTGATTCACATAAAATACAATATAATGGCAGTGTCTACAAAAGGAGTAACATGTGCTTTATTTATGATTGCTGGAAGGAAAATGGTGAACAATTTTCCAAACACCTAAATCTTTTAAAGTATGTTTTGGCAGAAATTTCTGAGTGTCCCTTAGTCTTTTACTGTTTCTCTTTTGAATTAATCCCACTGATTTTTTTAGCTAGGTCTCCTCCAGGTAGGGAATAGATTTCCTTCCCTTTCTTTGGAGCTAAGCATAACCATGTGATGAAATTCTTGCCTAGAAAGAGCAACCTCTGGGTCAACTTCTTATACAATGATTGAGTGTGAACTCTCCTTTATCCCCTTTCCACATCCTGTAGACTGGAGTGTGAGTGTGTTACTGGTCAGCCAGCTTTGACCATGCAGACAAGGGCATGGCCGAGGGGCAGGGCAGGGGCAGAACAAAAGGTATGTTAGTCCAAGAAAAATAGACACCAATTCAGGTTAGACTAGCAAGAGACTTATTGGAGGAAATATTTCTGAAAGATAAAGGTGAGGCAGCGGGAGTCGGCAATGCAATTTGTCTCCTCTTCTTCTGTGAGAAGAGAAAGAGCAGGAAGGAGGATTGGGCAGAAAGAGTGAGATGCTCATCTTATAAATGGCAGCGCATTATTGGAAAGTTTCAGAGAGGATGACAAGGACTTCTCTTGCTAATATTGCCTGCTACACAGAACTTGTTCTGTAAAAGGAGTTTATATTAGGCCCTCAGAAATGCACAGTCATTGACTGCTAGCATCTTAAGACAGCATGGGTGCAGCGGTGGTGGACAAAGAGGTGAGGCTGGGGCTGTTGGTGAGCTATGAGGAGAGGTGAGGCTCAGCGGTGGTGGAGAGAGAGGTGACAGTTGGGTCTGTTGGTGAACTGTGCCTGTTGCTGAAGGGTATCTGAGCATGCAATTTCATGGCAGTATAGGAATTTTGGATCCTTGGACTATGAGGAAGCAGAACCACCTTCTAATCCCGAACCATCTCCTCCTCCTTAACTGTTTTATTCAAGGGAATAAACTTCTATTTTTTTAGTGTATTTCAGGGACTCTTTGTTACAAAGTCCTCTGTCCTCTCATAGATATATGTATTAAATTTAATTTGTGAAGCAAAAAATTATTCTTTGTCCCCATATATGTTAAATTGTATACACCAGTTTTGTTATTTACTCTAAAAGATGCTTTCTTTCCATTTTTGAGAAGAATTTTGATAATGTCTAGTATTATCACATGAATACTAGAAGATATTTAAGTGCCTTCTTGAGTCATTTTAGTAGTTATTTTTATGGCAGACAGGTGTTGGTTGTCCACCTATTATCTAAGCCCTTTTTTTTTTTTTACACCAATAAATGACATATAGGTCTTTTTTAGAGTGACAGTGGAAATAGATTGATCAAAGCTAAAGCTATTCAGTGAAATTGTAAAAGTTCAAATTTAAAGTTCAAATAATCACATTTTAAAAGTTAAAAAAGATTAAATCAAATTTATGTTTTATTCAGTCCAGTAAACCCAAAATATTATCATTTTAGCTCAGTGCCTGTAGCTCAAGCGGCTAAGGCGCCAGCCACATACACCAGAGCTGGCGGGTTCGAATCCAGCCCGGCCCTGACAAACAACAATGACAGCTGCAACCAAAAAATAGCCGGGCGTTGTGGCGGGCATCTGTAGTCCCAGCTACTTGGGAGGCTGAGGCAAGAGAATTGTGTAAGCCCAGGAATTGGAGGTTTCTGTGAGCTGTGATCACAGCAGTCTACTCAGGGTGACAGCTTGAGGCTCTGTCTCAAAAAAAAAAAAAAAAAAATCATTTCAACATGTACACCTACATGATATAAAAATATTGATGAAATATTTTGCATTCTTTTTTGGTACTAAGTCTTCACAATCTGGTATGTATTTTATATTCACAGTAGGTGTCACTTCTTGGCCTTTTTGCTAAGATCAAATTTAGTATAGTAAGAACATACCTCAATTTTGATGCTAAATTTTTATCTGAAAAGGTTTTTCTGAGTTTAGAGTTCATAAAGTTTGAAATTAAATCTGAATCTCATACTCAGGTTATTCCAAATACACTTAATATAAACCACGTTTAATACCAGTTTATAAATTAAAATGAAAATTCATTAAAATTAAATAAAATGAAAAAAAAATAGGTTTTCAGTTACAATTGCTTAACAGCGAGAAGTCAGGGGCTTCCACAATAGACAGCAATAATTGACTAAGATAATTAGGAAAATCCCTTCCCCTTTGCCTCGGTGATAATTTTGAGGCAGAAACCCAGGCTAAGGACAATCGGTGTGTTTCATTTCCCTCACCTTGGCTTTATTTTATGGTTGTCCCTCAAAATTGAATGCAGGGTGTTCTATAGCTGAGGGTACGATACCATCCCTGTTGCAACTACTCATTTCTGCCTGCCATTCTAGCCCACAAAAAGAGGAATTACTGAATTCAAATTCAAGATAGAGAAGAAGTTCTGTATCAAACAAAGCTGATGAGTTTTTTAGTAATGAATTATATGTGGAATTATTGTTCAAAGGGTCAGAAGAAAATGAAAATTTGTCAAGATTCATGTTAAATATCTCCTAGAAATATAACTCTCTACCTTACCAATGCAAGTGAAAATTAAAGTAGTATATTCATTTCCAAAGTTTTATATCAAATTCAAATTGAGTTAAATGAGTCAAAATGATCTAATCAAAATTTGCATAAACTTCGCCCTACAAATTCTTGATTAAATTTACAAGCAACATTTTTCCCTTTCAGATTTATTTAGTTGGGCAATATTGCTACTTTTTTGGCAATAAAATGACTTCTATGCTCAAGCTACATTTTATGGGATGAAGTATGTTTGTATTTATTTGAAGAAATTTTTTATTTTTGTTTTTATTCTAGCTTTAGAATAAATATTCCAAATCATGAAAACTGGTAATAGTTTTTAATACATCTAATACATCTCTTTCTTTTTTTTTTTTTTTTTTTTTTGAGACAGTCTCAATATGTCGCTTTCAGTAGAGAGTATAATGGCATCACAGTTCACAGCAACCTCTAAATCTTGGGCTTAAGAGACTCTGTTGCTTCAGCATCTGCCACAATGCCCATCTATGTTTTTGTTGCAGTTGTCATTGTTGTTTAGCTGGCCAATGATGGGTTCAAACCCACCAGCATTGTTGTATGTGGCTGGCGCCATAACCACTATGTTAAGGGCGCTGAGTCAATACATCTCTTTCTTTTCTCATTTGAAGTAAAATGTTTACAGTCATATAAAAAAAATTGTATTCCCTACCTAAATTTTCACAAACAGCATCACTGAAACTGATGTTACATCTATATTCTTAGTAACAAAACTCGTCATCTAATTAAATTGTTATACAAATATCTAGATACATATTCACCAATTCTTTCATCCTAATCCTAGGAAGAGCGACTACGAATCTATTAGATTGCTAAATTTAAGAATAGTTTGTTTGTCTGATTGTTTTTTATAGAGACAGGGGTCTCTCTGTTACTCAGGCTGGTTTTAAACTCCTGTATTTAAGCAATCCTCCTACCTGGGTCTCTAAAGTGCCGGGATTACAAGGGTGAGCCACCACATCCAGCCTTAAAGAAGATTTAATATATTACAGAAGGGTTTTTAATTTAGGTAACGTCCACTGTGTAACTTTGCTTAACAGTCCAACCACTTTATCTACAGAGAGTTAATTTCAATTGAAAACTCTATTTATTTTATACTTCATAAGAGCTAATCGATTGAATTTCTCAATTTTTAGCTAATTCCAAATTGCTGCAGTTCAAGTCATATGGAAGTACTGATTTTGGTGCTGCACCCATACACAAGGTGTAGCAGGATGCTACAGAATTTCAGCTGTGAAGACGAGCCAGTCAGGGGCCAGTTTATTTTTCTCAACAACATAAACGCAGGTTCTAAATGGCCTTCTATTTACAAATTTTATTTCTTTAGTGAAATGAAAGAACTGAAATAATCCCATGGGTACTGAGACCCTTAATCCATTAAAACAAAATTTGTAACTTGAAGGGAGTTATTCTCATTCATTGTTCATTTGCTCCATGCTATGTATTCAATGAATGATGTAAATAGCGCTGTTAAATTAAATTTTTATTTAGTGCTGATGAAATATTTATTTATTAAAAATGTAGTCATCTGCAATCAAATTTTTACTTCAGCCTCTATATTTGGAATCTGCTGATAGTTCCTGGAAGCTGTTTGGGGATTGGAACACTCAGCACTATTGTATTGTGATCAATAATTAAATTTAGTGCTGACATGCATCTAGTTTATGCAGCCGTCTCTGACAATCCCATCTTGGAAAATTAATCCTTTCCAATTTATTTAATAGAGGACATGAACAATAAAATAATTCAGATGAGTACCAATGCAGGATTATTTCTGGTCAATATTACTTTATTATAAATTGGGTCCACATACTCATTAGTAAATTAACTGTCAAATCTGAAAACAGCCTTTTTTTGTTTAAAGGTAATTATTGGTACTGAAGACAAGAAGGCACTTAACCTTGCTGTGCAGTTGTCCTTACCACAGTGTTTTTTATTCCAGGCTATAACTAACCCATCAAAGCTGCAGAAGGAAAATAATTAGTGATATTAAATGGATAAAGTTTAACTATTCCAAAGCCATATCTGTTTAGATGCAGAAAGTATAACTGAATAATGGTAGGGTTTTATAATTCAATTTTAAGACTAGATTCATTTTTTGAGACATTTTAGCTTTTGCTAGCTGAAAAGAAATCCATTCCAAAGAAAAATATTGATGAAGAAAAAATTATATTTAAGAACCATAGTTTAAAAGTAGCAGGGTTTTCAGCTTTTTTTTTTTTTTAAGTAGAAAATATTATCAAAAATTGCTTCCAGTTTCTAGTGTGACCTGACAATTTGGAAGTTCTTTTAAAAAGCTGCCTTTAAAAAATTAAGTCTTTCTTATATGATAAGATGCTTTGCCACAGTTTTCTATTTTTTTTTCATTGTGTTAATTAACCAATTCAGTCACTACTTATATGCACTAAATTATTTTAAAGAAGTGCTTTACACAGATGCATTTTATCATGGTTTTTTTTTTGCTTTATTATTTGCACATTTAGAAGGGTCTTAAATAGACATCATCCTATTGCAGCAATGCAGGGAAGTATAATTAATGTAATTTTATGTTTTACTTTAAGTATTAGTCTTCGAAGTAGAATTACAAATGCAAAGCATATTCCATCTGCAGAACGACTGGGATGGGCATCCTGCTGTATTATACATTTTTCTTTACGAGACAAGTAAGAAGCATTATTTTCCAATGTTTGTACCAAATACAAATTTGATGGAAAAGTGCTGAGTCTTACAGTATTGATCGCTACTGCACCTATCAAAGAATTGAAACCGGTGAAGAGAAAGTGGCATATATTCATTCTATTGGTGCTGTGTGCTATCAATAATCTGCACCTTGAGAAGTCTCCAAATAAAAATTTGTTAATCGTTTTATCTATTTATTGAATTGTTTGGAATTCCCAAAGAACACCAACATCTTATTTGTATCTTGAAAACATACTACACCTACATTTTAATCACTGCGCTTGTGTTCACACCTGAGGACTGTGAACTAGGTGATAAATAATGAAAACTCAGCTTGTTAATAATCCACTATTGACTGAAGTAAAATGACTCTAGTTTACTCAGCTCACCCACACATTCTCAGAAATAAGATGAAAAAACATATTCTGCCAGAGAAGCATCTTCACAGTTATTGAAATTATTTTCATAACTGAATGATGGTTTAAAATAGTTTCATAATTTTACTACTAAATGTAGTTGCTGAAGAGTTAAGGTCTTTGAGAACTATTATTATTTTATCACCGTGGCCTATGCAAAACATTGCTGAGATATCAGGGACTTGGAGAAGTTTCGTTACTCTCGTACAGTTCACAATGCACATTTCGGAGTCCTTTTTCCAGCCTCAGACGTCCTTGTCACTACTATGGGGTGGTGGCTCGAGGGGCAGAGAGAGAGCCAAGGTGCCCACTCACATTTGAACGTCGGGCGGACAGGGCATCTGTGAACTATTACACCTTCTTTATCTTCTTCTCTTTAGTTCTGTGTGGTGACTCTGCACTAGCTCACTATGAACCTCCCCACACCTGACTTTTGTTTCTACTCTGATTTCTAACACTGCTCTAGCTCAATCTTTTGTGAGAGGGATAAAAAAGTTATCTAACTGCCAGGATAAAATAATCGTCACTATTTATTTGTGATGTTTACTCAATCACCATTGGCTTTATCAGCATTGTGATATTTTTAAAATAGTAGTTTGCTAATGACAATCTTAAAGTAGTCCTCCAAATCAGTGAAATACACCCTGAGGCCACGTAAAAGACCCATGTATATAAATGGTATAAAAGACTTATACCACTGCAAGCTTCTGAGAGTAGGTCTATGAGGAAGGCTTATAATACAGATTTTATGCTGTCTTCATTATTTGGTATGAATGAGCTTTATACTGTGAGATATGAAAGGGGGAGATAAGTGGCTTCTCCTTTCATTCAGTCAGGGAAGGTTTTGCTGGGCAGCCGTGTGGACAGCGTATAAAGCCATGGCTCGGTCCAGCCTGGAGCTGCGGATCTCCCTGGAAGTGTTGAGAATGATGGGTGGTGTTTGCCTGGTAAGCCGTGTTTATCCCCTTCTTCATTGGCTGGGTTTTCACCTGCAGCATTCGGGGTAATGAGAATCAGCTTGTGCACAAACAGATTAGGAAAGCCAACCATTTTAAGGGTCAGGTCTGTTAATGTTGTAAAATAGAAACTACATCTAGGCAAAGGGACAATGTGGGTTTGTAAATTTCCGGTAGTGCTTATAAAGCCAGGCAACTAGAGTTTGAGTGTTGAGTAGAAGCTTCAAATGGAAGTAGAAGATGGATCGTGCTATTCCTCCAATTCCTCCCAAAAGCCAGAGACTAGACAACAGGGACTGTTTCCCGGTCTCATTCTGGCCCATCCTGGCCCCACCATCACCTCCTGAATCCTCCCTCACCTCACTCCCTCTGCCATCTGTAGTTGGTGCCCTGTGTCCTCCAGGGCTTGCTCCTACCTCAGGGCCACACATGGACAAGGGCCCTTCACCTTCCACATGTTGGCTTGATCGACCCTCCCTATTCTGACTTTGTCTCTGTAGCACTTTTTATATAAATGTAAGCGACGTGTCAAATTTTATATTCAATATAATAGATACAATTTTAATTTTTATATCACCGGTAAACTGGGATTATGTCACCATGATACCTGGGTTCTCTCTCCAGTGGTGTTCTGACAAATGTTTAACAATCAGATCTCTGAGGGGAGAAAGCCCTGATTGGTAGTATAGGCCAGTTTTTGTGATGGAAATGTTCCCATTGTACCCGTTCAAGCTACCAAATTTTCATAGTCAGATTGTACAATTCCTGAAAATATATAAATAAGCCCCCAGAAGCTGGTGCCAGCTTCCTAAAGTATACTACTGGAATTTTGTCTGCTTTGCTCTTAGATTTATCACCAGTAATAGAGCAGTGCCTATCACTTAAAATCCATCTGGTAAATATTAAGTAACTGAAGAAAAGCTAGGAGGTGATCTAAAAGTGTTTGGTCTAACATATAAAGCTCACCCCAGTAGTTCTCTGCTTAAAATCCTTTGTGTAAGAGGCAAGATCCTTAGCAATTTGCATAGAGCCCACCAAGATTTGAGCTCTGTCTACTTCTGAAGCCTGAATTTTCATCATCATTATATTTGATGATACTGGGAAAAAAAAAAAAAAGGCCATTCCTTATCCATTCTGCTTGGATTCATCCCTCTGCAATTTTGTACATGCTTCTCCCAAACCCTAAAGTATCTTCCCTATGTCATCTGCCTGGTAAACAACTCGAATTTTTGCAAACATTACATATCAGAATCACATGCTTAGTATAAAGCTTTCTCAGAATACACTTCCTACTGTTCTCACTGCGGACAGAGGTTCAATGCTTCCTCACACTGTTATGCTCATTCTTTATATCTGTTCCCCCCATGGTGCTCAGTCAGTCATTCCATTACCCTCCTTTGAACAGATTATTTTTTCTTTCTTGTACTTGATTTGGTTTTAATTTTCAACTTTGCACTCTAAAACGTTCAAATTACAAAAGTAACACTGACCTTTACAAAAAGTGCAAAACAGGAGAGACATATATGAATTAAAAAGTAGACATTTCCTTTAACTCGTGTGTATATATCCACAATCAGAGTTAATAATGACTGTCAGATAGTTTAGTATTTGGATCATGTCTTGAATAATCTAGAAATGATATTCCATTGTAATTCTATAAATACGAACATATCTTTGTCATTGTCTGTGAGCATCTGGAGGATAGGCTGTTTTGCAGCCTCTAACACGGTGCTCGGCACATAGAAAATCAAAATAAAAGCTTGGTAATGAGACCAGGGCAATCAGCCTTGTTAAGACTCTGCTGCTGCAGCAAAAAGAGTCAGACTGGTGATGTGTGGAGGTTATTCTGGCACTATTGCAGAGTGACCTTCAGTAGCCAGTCTTCATTTTCTTCCAGACCATAAAAGAGAGTGCTATAATAATACCGGCTTTTAACTGTCTTTTAGGCTCTCATTAGAGGGGATCTTGTCGGAGAATAGTTTTTAAGTGTTGTTGATGAAGTGGGTTCAGAACCCAGATGTGAAGTCTATAATGCATTGAACGTATGTGATCTCACACTTGCTCAAATGTTTATGGAGGGCTGCCGGATGAGGGTAGCTCATTACACAGAAACTCTGTGTATCACAATTACTGGCTGCATAACGTATAAATGAGATAAGTGATTAGATACATAATCTGAAGACTCAATTTACAGAATCTAATGTCTGGGAAGAAAAAAAGGGAAGCTCAACTTGGAGCAGAAGAGCTGGATTTGAACTGCTGTAATTCTTATTAAGCATATGAACTTGGGCAAGTCCTTCATCTCTCTGAACCACAGATTCTTAGCCCTGGAATGACAATGACAATCTACCCTAGAGTGTTAATAACAATATTATTCCTTTAGGGTATTTTAAATACCTATGTATAGCACTTTCTATATGTCAGGCACTGTCCTAAGCATTTTCTACACATGAAGTCATTTTTTCTTTTTGCCATCAGTGTCAATTTAGATGAGGAGACTGAAGCACATTGACTAACTTCTCAGGGCCACACAGCACGTAAGCCACAGAGCCAGTTTTCAAACCTGGGCTGTTTGTGCTCTGAACTCCATTGAGATTATTCTTTGAAAGTTTTTAATAAAATGTTAAAAGCTTTGAAAATGGAAAGTATAATTATTACAAATTAATTTTTTAGTATCAGTGTTTGCTTCCCTCTTTTTTTTCCCCCTGCTAATAAGCAGTAGGGCCAAACATGAAAATAACCTCAGTGACTATGATTTAATATTTTGTGACAATATTGTTGTTATTACAAATAATAAAATGTTATGTGAAAAGCAGAATTCATCTTTGCCCAGAAGTAAAGGGCAGAGGGTAAGTAGGGGTCACTGTGGAGAAAAGTCCAGGCTGATTCATAAACTTTAATAATATTATGCTCTCAAGCTCTTGACCAAGCCTGGATTTGGGAATTGTTTGATAGTAGCTAAAGCTGTTCATTTCCAAATTTCATTTGTATGTAAACGAAAATGAAATACACAGGCTGCAAATTTGGCCTATGTCACACCTTGTCTCTGCTTCCCTGAGCGTCTTGTATTTGGGAATTTAAAGGTCTTGGGGAGTTAATGAAGAAGTTTTGCTGGTATTTAAGACCTAGAAATAGTCTTATTGAATGATTTAACATGTTCTGACGGGAAGACTATTGAAAAGGTAGCAGTGAGGCAAGTCCATGGATACATATTTTCAGAAGGTCTTTTAAGAAAGTTGAGGAGAATAAAAAGATGGTAAAAGCATTTCAATATTAACAAATACAAAGTAAAGTTTGGGGACTGGAATAATTCAGATAAGACAGATGAGATGGGCTTATAATGATACTCCAGAAAAAGAAAGATTTTAATGAAAATAAAATTTAATACATTTCCATGATTAAAAGGTCCAAGAGAATGCTGGCTATAATAATAAAAGGCATTGGATGCAATTGTACTAAACCTGGGTACTTCATCACCTGAGGTACTATTTGTAATTGTTATTACTATACCTCAAGAAAGGCACACATGAATCCTAAGAAATACAAGGAATTGTACAATACAAAGAAGAATCCAGACATGTCTACGGACGTGAGCTCTGGAGACTATAGCTTAAGAAACTACCAAAGGCAGTTTGGTGTATAGTAACAATTGCCGAGTTAAAGGCTACAAAATGATAGAAATTATTGTTTCCTTTAGGAGAGAAGAAAAGGAAAAGTATATATCTTGAAGCTTAAGAGAAATAAATTTAGAAAATGTTTAAGAGGAACAGGCTGGGAAAAATAATTAAGGTATTTCACATCCTGATGCTGAAAATTCAAACAATTCGAAACAAGTTTGGATTCATCCTTAAATGTGAGGCCTAAATTGGCTTGCTGCAAATTAATGAAAATATGGAAGGGGGTATTTTACATTTTGAAGAAAACAGAGTATGACACAGTTCCATATGATGGCTCAGTTTCTCTGTAGTAAAAATAGCCATGTGTCGGTATGGGGGTGACTCACGCCCATAATCCTAGCACTCTGGGAGGCCAAGGTGGGTGGATCCCCTGAGCTCAGGAGTTTGAGACCAGCGTCTATACTAAAAATAGAAAAATTAGTTGGGTGTAGTTCCAGCTTTTCAGGAGGCTGAGGCAAGAGGACTGCTTGAGGTCAAGAGTTTGAGGTTGCTATGAGCTATGACACCATGGCACTCTACCTCAGGGTGACAGTGAGACTCTGTTTAAAAAAAGAAAAAAAAAGCCATGTGTTTAACTAAGAAAGAAGATAAGCTGGAATTATTTTATTGTACCAGGTTTTAATATATTTTAGTTTTTATCTTTTAGTGCATATGATCTTTGTTGATTAGATTCCAGTACCATTTTTATGTCACCATTGGTCTGAACTAAACTTTTACAGCTGGAAAGATTCAGAATGTTAAATTAAAAAAAAATTGACAGTTGGTCCTATAAGGTAGTAAACATGTTCCTGGGTTCTGAGATGAGGCAGATTTGATGGTCAGAAGTTAAAATAGAAAGCATGAGATTGAGAACAATAATTTACTAGGGAGAGAAATTGCAATGACTTTGGAGTCATAAAGACTTTACAGTTTATTTTGACATGTGCTTGTCACTTGTATGAACTTGGGCAAGTCACATTAACATTCTTGAGGCGCTATTTTCTAATCCATAAAATAAAGTGATTATTAGGATTAAATGAGAGGATCTGTGTAAAACACCTAGCTCAGAGTCTGATGTAAATAGTAAGTAAATATTGGTGAATAAGCATATTAATGACACTTTTGCATAAAAATAACACCAAACAGGTAGGCAGCAGAGAGGAAGTTGGAGGAGCTGGCCCTCATGAGTACCCTAAGTACATGAATGCATTCCTAGACAGTTCCATAGAGGTTGTTTACATTAATTGTACTGTTTATGGTTGAGGAAAATGAAATCCTGAGAAACTGAGAACTTTGTTGCCTTTCATGAGGCATTAGAGTTTACCCAGTAACAGTGGTGGAGCAGGGCATCTAGAGAAGGGAAGTTTTGTAAAATGTTCTCTGAATACAACCTGCAGAGGCTTTGCGGACCCAAGAAACACAATTTTACAAAGAGAGTGCAAGATTGCTATTACTTCTATTAATTGTCATTAGCGGATCAGGTACTGTGTTCCAGATGTGTTTTGCCCATGGTCTCTTTTAATCTTCACAAAGACTTCCTGGGGTTGGCGTGGTGTTTCTCTTCCCTGTTTTACAGATAAGGGTGCTGAAGCATAGGAAGGTTTAGTGAACTGTGCAGGTCCTACACTGGGGAAGTAGTACGGGAGTTTGAGTCTAAATCTGATTGACTCAGATCATGATTTTCAGCCCTATTCTCCACTGCTAGAAACAAAAACGATAATCTTGGGGAAATGTCATTTCATCAGGGCTATTTATACAGCTACCACTTAGAAGCAGGTCAAAATAGCTGATGTAGACAGTTCCTTCCAGACAGGATGCTTGATTTCCATTTTATTGCAATGTAATGAAAGTATCAGAGTAGGACCCAGTACACTGTTGCCATCTGCCTCTTTCCCTACTACTCTATGAAGAGTTGGTAATTATACTTCAGCAAGATGTTTAGAAACTTAATGAATATTATTAGAGATCTTTAGATTAATGACCCAATTTTGCTCATAATAAACACATCTGGACCTGTTTCATGGCTTCTCACGATTCTGAAAAGAAGAAATTTTTTTAATAATAATCTCAATTTGTTTTTAGTTATCATCATAATTAAATATTTATTTTTACACTAACTATGTGTAAACATCTGGGCTACATAGTAGTGTCTCTAAAACATAATTCCTGCTTTCAAAGAGTTCACACTATATTTGAGGAGCTAGAAACTTTCATTGTATATTTAAATATCAATTGACGACATTCAGATAATTGCAGTCATAAATAAAATATGAGTTATTACGAAGGAACAAACACAAAATCTGCCTTGGCTGAGAAAATAAGTATTCTAATTTACAGAATTATCAGATACAAATTGAGATTTTTGCTGAATGAGAGTGAAACGTGTACTTATTAAAGAGGAGAAGTTCATTTACTTTTTGATAATTTTATCTCACTAAACACATTCTATTTATTTGGACAAAAGTCACCTGTCTGAAATACCTCATCAAGGCAAGGCCATTTATTGTAAAACAAGTGGCACATTAACCAGTGAGATTTTTATGTTTGGTAATGGGTGGCAAAAGAAATTGAGAACAGGAGGCAATGATTCCCAATTCTCTGTGTGATGTTCATAATGAACAATTTTGCCATTCTTCTAGGTTAGAAATTTAAAATAAAAAGAGATTATCAGCAAGAGAAGGGAGTACTCTATATAGCCACTTCAAATATTTAGCAGATCCTGAAAATGTGTAGTCTCAAATGTATATTTTCCAAAATTTTAAAATAAATTCTCTATTAAGGGTGACTACAAACTAGTTAGTGGGTTTTGCACTATTTTTCTAATTTGGGATCCTATTTACAACAGAAAAATCTTAAAAATAATTTGTTCAATTAACCCAGTTCTGATATATGTGGGACAAACTAGCAACCTAGATTATACATTTAATTCTGCAATCTTAAAGGTGGCATGTAGGCCTTATAGTAAGACCTTCATTTATTACCATTGTCTTCTCACTAATTCAAAGAAGTAACATAATTTGAAGAGCATGATCTCTTGTGCATTGCTGCCAAATTACATCTCTTAGTTGGCAACCATTGTACTTATCGTCTCCAACATGAAAATGTACTATTAATTAGATCATTGAATCAACTTCCCTGTTGAAAAAGAAAATGATCCACAGGGAATACAAAGAAAACTAACCTGTCAGTAAGCCTACTTAGTACGGGAATCCATTTCTGAGGGAGACTATCGTCCAGTACTACCCTAGCTGCCCTCTTCCAGAATCCCTTAGAAACAAAAAGGCCGCTATTGTTCACAGAAGGTCTGGGTGCGCTTATGCTTGAAGGGAGCAGGAGACACTTGCATCCTTATGGTTCTGTAAAACACTCCATCACGCCACTCAGAACATTACATCGTCATTCCTGTGTGCTTGTCTCTCCATCGAGGATGTGCATTCCCAGAAGGCAAGGGCAGAAACTTCATGCAATTTCTGGCATATTATAGATGCTTAATAACATTTATAATTAGTATCTGATTTTCCTAGTTTTTTTGTCAATTCTGTGTTTTTAATCTCTAAGTAAAACTATTGCTTAGGAAGGGTTTCTGCATGTGACATAAAGGTTGTACAATGCTCAGGAGCATATTCTCATTTTTCTGATTCTAAGACCATGTAATTTTTCAATTTTATAATAATATATTTTAAGATATGCTCTACAATATATATTCTGCAATACGTCTATGGGAATGATTATATTCTTTAAGAATAACTCTCAATCTAAGAAGATTTACCAAAAGCTACATTATTCTTTAATATCACGTATAACAGCAAAAATCAAGAGATGATGAAATCATCTGAAGGCAACCTTTCACCATGGAGTCTGCCAAGTAAACCTCTCCTAATTTTACACATAGTTATGTTCCTGTTGTTACAGAAAAAAAACATGAGAGTTCTCTGGACCTTATGGGAAGGGTTGAAACATAGTCATTAAGATTTAAAAATAAGAGCAATGGCTAAATTCCAAGCCAATAAAAAAGTTACATGCTCTGCATGATTTTTAATGGCTACATAGTAACAAGGGGGCTATTCAATTATTTTATTTATTTTTATTTATTTATTTATTTTTTTTCTTTTGAGACGGAGTCTCACTCAGTTTTCCTGGATAGAATGATGTGGTGCCTCAGCTCACAGCAACCCCAAACCCTTGGGCTTAAGCTATTCTCTTGCCTCAGCCTCTCAAATTGCTGGGACTACAGGCACTCACCATAATGCCTGGCTATGTTTTCTTAGAGATGAGGTCTCCCTCTGGCTCAGGCTGATTTTGAACACCTGAGTTCAGGCCATCCACCCACCTCGACCTCCCAGAGTGCTAGGATTATAGGCATGGGCCACCTTGCTCAGCCAATTATAATAATTCTTAATATATTTGGGTCCAATCTCCTTTGGTTCTTTTATTATTGGATTGTCACAGACTAACACTATCACTTCAGCACAGTATTTTTCTATTTCACAAATTTGAATTTATTTTTCTTTTCAAAACTTCATATAAATACTGAGTATTTTTAAAATTTCTATGGAGGCTTATTCTGTTTCTTGACCGCCACAGAATTTTCTTGATCTAAAATGTCTTCAAATTATCAGCTCGTTGAGTCAACTATTTTCAGGTGAATTTTGATCATGTCCATTTCATAGATTTAACACTAACCCCCAAAATGTAACAGAGTCAGGAAAAGAATAGAAATCAGATCTGATGGCTTTCTCCTACTTTGCTATTTACATCTGACAGTTCATGTTCAGTAAAATTCATCTCTTTATTACCTAATCTAAGCTTTCTTCTCTAGCCTCAAATGCTCTTTTGTTCTACATGTTCAAACACCTGTGGTATTTGGTCTCAAGCTATTTCTACCTAGTGGCACTTCAATCTCTCAGGTCTTCAGTCTATCTTTTGATTAAACCAAATCTGAGAAAAAGAAATAAATGAGTTTGCATCTACCAATTTAAATTCCATTATCAGATTCAGAAACATCTGGAACTGAGGTCCTAGACATTTTATTATTACTATTTATTATTGTGTTGTATTATTACATTTATTGTTACTATTATTTTAACACTCTATGTAACTGTGTTACAAGAATTTCCTTGCTGGGTTCTTGGTCTCAGCAATTGAAGAATGAATTCATGGACCATGAGTAAGTGAAAGGATAGATTTTATTATAGGTAAGAGGGAAACAAAGCTTGCTGCACAGTGGAGGGGTTCCCAACTGGGTTACCACTTTTGATGCTCTGTCTAGGGGGTTATATACAGCTTCTAATCATATCTCCTTCCTCGCATGCGGTGGGGGGGCTTTGCGGAAATGGAATGTACGTCTAATATATATGTCACAGCTGTTGGCACCAAAGGCCTATAGGCAGAAGTTAATTTTAAAATTGTCATTATGTAGGAATGTGGGCATGTTTGGGGCATTCTGCTCTTCCCCGGGAATGACTTAGATGGAACCTTGATCAAACTTTTTTTTTTTAATTGAATTATAGCTGTGTACATTGATATGATCATGGGGTATCATACACTAGCTTCATAGACCATTTGACACATTTTCATCACACTGGTTAACATAGCCTTCCTGGCGTTTTTTTTTTTTTTTTTAGTTATTGTGCTAAGACATTTACATTCTACGTTTACTAAGTTTCATATATACCCTTGTAAGATGCACCACAGGTGTAATCCCACCTATCCTTCTCCCTTTACCCACCTCCCCTCTCCCTCCCCTCCCTTTCCCCCTTCCCCCTATTCTTAGGTTGTAACTGGGTTATAGCTTTCATGTAAAAGCCCTAAATTAGTTTCATAGTAGGGCTGAGTACATTGGGTACTTTTTCTTCCATTCTTGAGATACTTTACTA
>CAUYPK010008722.1:0-30631 GCA_963574355.1 Loris lydekkerianus | reverse complement strand
ACAGTGTGAGGGTGGTCAGCACGTCCCCTGGTGGGCGGGGATCTGATGTGCACAGTGTGAGGGTGGTCAGCACGCCCCCTGGTGGGCGGGATCTCACCTATGTGCGCAGTGTGAGGGTGGTCAGCACGCCCCCTGGTGGGTGGGATCTCACCTGATGTGCACTGTGTGAGGGTGGTCAGCACGCCCCCTGGTGGGCGGGATCTCACCTGATGTGCATCGTGTGAGGGTGTTCAGCACGCCCCCTGGGTGAGTATTCAACTATGACATGAACTTTACCTTAGAATTGAAAACAATGTAACCTAAACATTTGTGCTCTTATATTAATCTGAAATTAAAAAATAAAAATCAAGATCTTGTAGGTAGGTTGTTTTGGGAGGATTGATTAATGTCCTGGGACATTCTGAAGTGGCTAGATATGAATCACTATAGGAACAGACTTGATCAAGACTTTGGAAAAGTTTCAAAAAGCAGCTGACACCCCTCAAAAGTTGTGTATAAAATCTAGACCCTGCCGTTCTTCAGGGCCTATAGCCACTGGATGGGGCCTGGTTTGCTGTCTCAACTGTTGGAATAAAATTTTCCTTTCTTGATAAAATTCGACTTGTTCTTGTTTTCTTCAATTATTTTGGTGACTACCTGGAACTGGCACCACCCCACCTATCAGCAGCTTGGAGTAATTGAAAAGATTATGGCTCTCAAGCCAGAAGGTCTGATTCAAATCTTAGTACAATTGCTTATCATCTCTGTGACCTCGTAAAGTATCCCTTAATTGTTCTGTTTAATCCTGTCTTTCCTCATCTGTGTCATGGGAACGATGTCATGAGCACACAGCATGATGATGCTTTCATTCATTTTCTGATTCCCTGAATATTTGTTGAGTCAGGCTCTAAACATGATGCTGGGGACAGGACAGCAAGAAGAAAGGAGACAGCAATCGTCCTGCCATGTCTGAGAAACAGTAGATCAATCTCCACATGCTGGTCACTATGATAAGAGGAAGAGGTGCACAGCAATAATCAATCCATTTCTGATAATCAGTAACAAATAAAAATCATAATTTGACACTGAACTGGTTGAAAGGAAAATGCATATACTTGCCAATTAGAGTTTGGCATAAAGCAAAATCCAGGAGATGATATAGAAATTGCTTTGGTTCTATAAGGTAGTGGTCAACTCAACCAAGTCACAAAGCCAGATGTAGAGCAATGGCTACAGCTTATTTGGTGCTTTGGGGAAGGTGGGCTAAGACTCAATAGGCATCAGCTCCCAAGTGCAAGAGTGCTTATCTTTTAAAGGTTTTAGGTAGGGTAAGAGGGATAGAGTGTTACTTTGGTGTGCTAGTGACTGTTGCCAAGTACAGTTCCAACTGAGGCTGTTTTGTTTGTTTATGGTTTTGCTCCTCTGGAGCCATTGTGTTTGCTAGCTCCTCTTGTCTTCTGGTTGGGTCCCAGAAGGGAGTGGTTTCAGCAGAGACCACTGAACAGCCAAGATGGAGTGCTTTATGCTAAAAATGGAGTGGCCTGTGCTTGCTCTGTTTTTGGAGTCCTCTGACCAGTCTATCAAGTTCTCCCTGCCAGAATCTAGTAAGTTACTACATCACTGCAAATATTAATAAAATCAACATCACTGAGATATTAATAAAATACTTAAGAGTAGTTCCAATGCACTAAAATTTCTCAATAAAAATTCAGATAGAAGGCCATTGGTGGTAGACACATGCCCTCTACAGCAAGCTTACCCAAACTCAACTGTTTAGCTTTACTCTAAGAACAACACTCCCCACCACCAGCAAATTTTGCATGGTTAAATACTTTGATCCATTTATAACATTATGGTGGAATTTTAGTATACTGTTTAGTTATTATTTATATTTTTTCCATGCACTCTCCTCATTTCATCCTTACAATTCCAAGAGGGGAAAACTCCAATGCTCTCTGAGAGGATTTAGGGAGGTCAAGTAATCTGCCCTATACGACAATGTTCAAAAATGGGTGTGGCCAGAAATCATACTAAAGAGTCTGAATCAGTCTAACTCAGAGGTTGGCAAACCAAGGTTCACAGGCCAAATGACGTCCACTTCCTGTTTCTGTACAGCCCCGCAACCTGAAAATGTTTTTTTTTTTTTTTTTTTTTTAATTTTTAAGTGGTTGGAAGAACTTCCCTTAACCACTATTGCTAAACATGGCTGAAAAATAGCCTTCTGTTTTTTGTTTTTGCCAGGCAAAAGAATGTTTATACTATAATAGAGTCATTCCTCTGACAATTAAAACTTTTAAAACCTAGTAAGCTGTTGTAGTGGGTGTCTATAGTCCCTGCTATTCAGTAGGCTGAGGCAGGAGGATCACTTGAATCCAGGAGTTTGAGGTTGCTGTGAGTCAGGCTGAAACCACGGCACGCTAGCCTAGAAATGAAGAAAAACTATCGTAAAAAAAAAAATCAAACAAACAAACAAAGAACCTGATGTTTACTTCCCACGTATTTTATAGATGGCTGTTGCTGCTACCATTTCTTTACATTGAGTTCTGCTTTCTTTTTTCAAAGCACACCTGTTTTCTTTCACTTGATCTACTTATTTCTAAAGTATTTTAATATAGATCTTTTTTCTATTTTATTTCAGTCTCCATCAGATTATATTACATAGTTGATACTTTTTTTCTACTAGCCCAGTGGTTCTCAACCTGTGGGCCACAACTCCTTTGGGGATTGAACGACCCTTTCACAGGGGTGACCTAAATAACATCCTCCATATCAGATATTTACATTAAGATTCATAGCAGTAGCAAAATTACAGTTATGAAGTAGCAATAAAAATAATTTTATGGTTGGGGGTCACCACAACATGAGGAACTGTATTAAAGGGTCGTGGCATCAGGAAGGTTGAGAACCGCTGAACTAGGTATATAATCAAAGCTAGGCAAGTGTATGTGCCAAAATATTGCATTGTTGAATATTTGTTCTTGCCAAAGTCAGTGCCGAACTGTCAAAATGATATGAGGCTAATTACCAAAAAAGCTTTGAAAAGCAGCAAATGGGAGGTGTATTTCATCTCACCAGGTGGGAACTAAGGGTTAAAGGTGGGAGAAGCAGGACAGATTAATGCAATGTATTTGGGTTTGAGCTTCTAACATAAACACTTTCCATTACTAAGAACAGTTAAAAAAAAAAGAACAACTCCTTTACACTAAATTCTGAAAAGAAAAGGAAGATACTCAAAAGATATTCTAAATTTCTTTTTAAACTTATAATAAAATTGAAAGTCATTATAGATGAAATTATAAGAAATAAGGAAAATCATGGCACCTATGAAATACAAGGCTCAAGGAATTTGATAACAATCACAATTTGCAAATGTTCAGGCTCTTAATGAATCATTATTTATGAGAGCAGGAACACGAAGCTTGAGCAAATACAGACTCAGAAAATAAGCATGCTATTGAAAAAAGCCATCTGCAATTGTAAAATCCAGCGGGGAGACGGAGGATCCTAAAATATACTCAGGAAACAAATGTGCAGTTTGCAGTGCTCGGTAAGCAGAGAATGAGGCTGATGTGAATGAGGACGAAAATTATGAAAGCACTTGAACAAAAGCAAGAAAGCATGTGTCAAATATAGCATCACACTAGAAATTGAAAGAAGAGTTAAGAGTAAGAATAAACTATTAGAAAAACTATCATTATGATGGAGAACTCACTTATGAAGTAAGTAAGCAGAACAAAATTATAAATACGTTCAGGGGAAAGAAGCTATATTGAACAAGAATATAGTGGGATTTTAGTTACACTATATTAAAAGAACATAGTAAATAGTATACTTGCAAGAAAATAACTTATTGTTGAATTTTGTTAGACTTTTAAAGTGCCTTCATTTACCTTGTGAAAGCATCTATTCTTTCTAATACATAGTAACTGAGAGGAATGAAAGGTGTGAGTTCACCAGTGAGAGTTAGGTTTTCTGACCTCTTGATGAAATATTAGAACACTTATTAGAGGACAATATATTGTAGGGCAATGTTTTTCAGCCTTTTTTTATCTCACAGCACCCTGGAACCTATAGTTAAACGTCCAAGTCACACTTAAATTCTGTTGATTAAAAAAAAAAAAAAAAAAAAAAACAGAATATACTTACTGTGCTTTGAATTTCTTTTGAAAATAATTTAATTAATACTCTTTAAAAATTGCCTCCACACACCTAAGATCCTCTTACCACACCCTACTGGCACATTGGCTGAGAATCACTGCTGCAGTGAAAATGTAATTAAACTAGGACCCAGGTTCAAGTTCAGTTTTGATCTTTTACCAGCTGTGTGACTTTAGACAACATTTCTAATTTCTTTTAGCCTCAGAGATAGCTTAAGACTTAAACAGAAAACATTGAGCACTCTTGTCAGGACTGATAAATATCAGCTGTCTTTTTCCTCCAGATCCTGAAGGTTCTGGCAAAGCTTGAACCGAGCACTATCACTGCCCGGCTGCATGATGAAGAAAATAGTACCTACTAATAAGTGAGTTGAGCAAATCCATTAATAATAACACAAATTTAGCTAAAAGGTGGTAGAATCACTTTTTCATTTAAATTCCTTTAGGGAATGTCCATGGCATGAAAAAAGCTTTAACTTTAGGTATCTGACAGCAGTTACCAGTGTCACTTGCAATCAGAGATAAGCTCAGTGTGAACAAAACATCTAATGATTGGGAGACAGAAATGGAATAGTATAAACATGCAGAGAGCGGTGTCATGCCCCCTGTGGGCACTCAAAAATGTAATCCACAGTGATTATGACAATGATAGACAGGACCAGGTCCTACAATCAGTGTCTAGAGCCACTAACAAATTAGGAGGAGGGAGGCTGCTGCTTTGTGACACAGGCTGAGCAAGAGTCCCTGCTCTGGGTTATAGGGCGTGGATTTGAGACATGTAGGGCTTTAGGAAGAAAACGGTCAGCCTGTTCTGTGACCCAAATAAAATCCTGCCCCTTTGTCAGGAAACCATGTTCAGCATCTTCCCTGAAACCTTATTTACATTTTTTTTTTTTTTTTTAAATAAAGGTTTCATCTATCTCAGGGATGAAAAATCATTTTAGGAAAAAATGTTTTCTGCAAATTATTTGTATCATATCAGAAGGGCTAGAACCTATGACATAGTTTGGAAGGTGCTTTAATTATCTGAGGGAATGCTAAGAAAGGCTCTATTTTCAAATAAGGCAATGCCCATAAGAAAGAGGGAGAAGTGGGGGGTAAATATAAAATAAACAAATAAATGAAACTAAAAGAATTGTGAGACACTTCTCTATTTTCAATAGTAATTATATAGCAGAAACTTCTTTTTTTCTTTTCTTTTCTTTTTTTTTTTGACCAAGTCTCACTCTGTCACCCTGAGTAGATTGCCATGGGTCATCATAGCTCACAGCAACCTTAATGTCCTGGGCTCAAGCGATCCTCCTGTGTCAGCCTCCCAAGTAGCTGGGACTACAGATGCCCACCACCATGCCCAGCTAGTTTTTCTGTTTTGAGTAGAGATGGGATCTCATTCTTGGTCAGGCTGTTCTCCAACTCTTGAGATCAAGTGATCCTTCTGCTTTGGCTTCCAAGAGTGCTGGGATTACAAGTGTGAGACACTGCACTCAGCCCCAGATACAAAACTTTTATTGGAAATGAGTGTCAATGTTTCTAGCTTAATCTGTAAATTTATTCTCTTCTGCAAACTCCTCTGCAGCTAAGGGAGGCTATATCACCTAGTTCTAGCCAATAGATAGACATGTCTAAGGACAGCATCCCTTCTGAAGATAAGACAAAGTCTCACGGAAAAGAGCTGTGTACCTTTTCCTTTCATTCTGCCTGGAATGAGAATGGGATGGCAGGAGACCCAGCAGCACTCTTGCAAATGTGAACACCATCTTAGCGCACTAGAGCTGCCATAGCAAAATGCCTTAGACTGAGCAATTTGTAAACAACAGAAATTAATTGCTCAAAGTTCTTTTTTTATTTTTATGTTTTCTACTCTTCCAGAATAGTTTCTCTAAAGAATAAACTTTAAAAGTTACTATGTTATCATGCAAAGAACTCAGTGTGGACTTTCCCCCATTATGCATCATGTTGGTAATCAAAAATCCTCCAAGTAGGCTGGGTGCGGTGGCAAGCGCTTGTAATTACATTTACTTTTTTGTCTTATCTTCAGAAGGGATGCTGTCCTCAGCACTTTGGGAGGCTGAGGCGGGTAGATTGCTTGAGATCAAGAGTTGGAGACCAACCTTAGCAAGAGCCAGACCCCATCTCTACTAAAAATAGAAAAACTAGTTGGGTGTGGTGGTGGGCACAGCAGTCCCAGCTATTCAGGAGGCTGAGGCAGGAGGATTGCTTGAGCCCAGTAGTTTGAGGTTTGTTGTGAGCTATGATGCCTCTGCACTCTACCCAGGGTGACAGATGAAAATCTGTCTCAAAATAAGTAAACAAATCACCCAAGTAGTGCTTTTCTCTCTTTGACAAATCACCCAAGTAGTGCTTTTCTCTCTTTGAAACATTAAGTCCAGGCTATACTGAGGAAGATTGTTGACCACCCATCTGTAAAATAATTCAACTTCTAACATATTTGAAAGACATTCCCAAGGTGAAATTTGTACAAAATTATTTTCATATCTAGAATCTCTGCGAATGTGTTTCTGTAACTGCCTTGGCCTTTTCTGTCTGACTTGAAGTTATGCTTAACCCTTTTCTCAGGGGAAGTTTTGCATTCCCAAAATGCAGTGCTAATCCCTTTCGCATTAGCACTCAAGCTCAGAAGCAAGTTCTAACATGCGTGTGCTGAGGAATTAATCAAAAGCATTTATAATCAAGCTGTCACATAAATGTCTGCTGAAGCCAACTTCCACAGCTAAGATAGACAGTAATTTCAGTCAGTATTTAGGATATGGCTCTGAATGCCCTGATTGGGAGTTAATAAATGAAAAGAATGCAGTATTTCTCAGCTTTGCTAATCTAAGGTAGAATATTTCCTAAAGGTGAGTGCTTCTTCTCGAAGAACTGTAAAACATGTGCCTGTACAAACACACGGGTGCACACACACATACACATCCCTTACCATTTCCAATTGCTGTACAAATGAAATTTTAAACAGCAGAACAAAAAAAACCCCAGGTGTCGATATTTACTAAGGAAACAAAAAGCCTAGAATTTTAAATGCTAAATAGGCTTGGTTCTGATATACATTTCAAGTCCAAGAGATGAATAATTGAAAAATAGAGTCTACTGTGGTTTAATCACTAGTTCAAATTGGGTCCAGGCCCATTATTAGATCAGTAATGCCAAGGTATTCTCAAGTCGGGTTATCTGTCAGGGCCTGGGACTGGCCAGGTCTCAGGCCGGCTTAACTAGGTTCCAGACCCGGACCACTTACGCTACCTTGCTCAGGAACACTTTCTCTTAGGTGCCTGAGGGCTATCTACTTCGGTAGAAGAGAGAGAGAGTCTTAGAGTACAGCAGTCTTCTTAGAAAGATAGATCTTAGTCTTTAGCAGAGCTTGTTAACCTTCAGCAGAGAGACGCCGTGCTGGTGTTCTGCAGGCAGGAGAGGAGACAGAGTCAGACTAAGCGGTCCGTGATAGAATGCGCATGCTCCCGACTTCCTGCCCCCCCAGCCTAATATAAGGCTGACCTTGTGCCTCTCAACAGCACAGGTGTAGAGACTGCCAATTCACCACTGTGCTCATCTTGTGAGCTTTCATGCTTATTAGAAGAGCTAAATCCCTCTCCATGCCCTTTTCACCAAGGTGTTCCATTATTGAGCTATAAGGGTATTTCTTATAACTCTCACTCCTCCTAGCCATAGGCTATATGGACTGCTACACTTATCATATACACTCTGAACCCTGTCTGCATGAGATGCACAATTTCAAAATATTTCTCCTCATTCGTTTTTATTTGATGGTTTGCGATACATCTATGAATTACATATAACCAAGTGTTTCTGCTGACTTTGGTAGCTGACTGTAAGTTTGGTGATCTTGGTTGCCGAAACTGACCCTTTCATTTGACCCCAACAACAAAATGACCCTGACAATTTCAAAATATTACTCCTCATTTTTTTATTTGATATTTTTGAGATATCTACAAATTACATACAAGTGTTTCTGTTGACTTTGGTAGCTGACTGTAAGTTTGGTGATCTTTTATTTGGTTGCTGAAACGGACCCTTCTGTTCTATTAGAAATATAAATCCATTTTACACACTTGTCATGTTCTCCTTAAGACACTGAACACAATATATTAGATGTGATCACCTCCTGAGATTTTTACCTGTACTGTTACATAGAGATGGATATGCAGATGGCCAACGAGCTGTCTTCCAGGGGTTAAAATATGATTCAGAAGCATAGAGCACGTCCAGCTAACTTAAACAAGCTCACTGTATTTATAGCTGACCTTTAGTTAATGAAATAACCTGCTTCTGTATGGTCTGTCAAGCTCAGGATTGAGGATTTTTGCTTCAACTTTGCACACCTGTGATAGCTTCATGCTCGCAAGGCCCATCTGTTTGCTGTCATTCCAACAACTGTCAACCCCAGTGCTGTCTTGCTTCAGTTCAGATTTCCATACAGTCAAGCTGAGCTTGGAATGTCCACAGAGTAGATAAGTGGTATAAAGGCATAATTCAAGCATTTCTGTTTTGTTTTGTTTTGTATTTCAGATTAATATGAGGGTACAATTAGGTTACAATGTTTGGATTTGTTAGGTAGAGTCCCTGTTGTAGTTGTGTCCTGCACCCAGGAGGTGTGACATATGTCCTTACATTGTGCCCATTAGGTGGGAGCACACCAATCCCCCCTTTTCACCTCTCCCCCTTTTTTCCCTTCCCCTCTCCCCAACTTGAATTGAGTTTTTCTCCTATGTGTGCATGTATTAGATCATCCACTGGCTTTTTGTTAGCATTGAGTAAACTGGACAGTTGTTTCTCCGTTCTCGTGATTCTTTACTAAGAAGAATGTGTTTCAACTCTATCCAGGTTAATGCAAAAGGTGTATAGTCTCTTTTCTATGGCTGAATAGTATTCCATGGTGTACATATACCACAGTTTATTAATCCATTCATGAGCTGGTGGGCACTTGAAGCATTTCTATTTTTTTTAAATTTTAGACACTGGCCAAGTGAGGGGGCTCATGCCTATAATCTTAGCACTCTGGGAGGTCAAAGCAGATGAATTGCTTGAGTTCAGGAGTTGGAGACCAGCTTGAGCAAGAGTGAAATCCCCTTCTCTGCTAAAAATAGAAAAACTAGCTGGGTGTGGTGGTGGGCTAGTAGTCCCAGCCACTCGGGAGGCTGAGGCAGGAGGATTGCTTGAGCCCAGGAGTTTGAGGTTGCTGTGAACCATGATGCCACTCTAAGGCAGGGTGACAGGTGAGACTCTGTCTCAAAAGGAAAAAAAAAAAAGAAAAGAAAAGAAGAAAAGAAAAGAAAAAAATTTAGGCACAAGACCATTTCTGTGCTTCTTTTCCTTCTTTGTAGCAGCCAGAGGACTCCACTTCTTAGTCTGTCCTTCTCCAAATTCCTGGCTATCCTTAAATGCAGACATAGCGTACAGGTTGTTTATATCTTTAGAGTTTTCCAGTTATTTATTATTATGGGAGACTGGTGATCACTAAAAGTAGCAACAATGAATCTGCATGTAAAAAGATTTCAAACCTCTTAGTCTTGGTTTTTGATCTAAAATGACAATCTCTTCCAGAAACAAGAGCAGAAAGCCAATAAGATTTCTTTCTGTTTTCAGTCTTTATTTTATTAAGGGAGGGATTCACTAAATTCTTCCCCGACTTTCAGGCTCAATCAAGGCAGACAATACTTGTCTCTTTGCTTCAGGTGAAAATTCTGATTTTATTTTTCTTTCGAGTGAGACTCTGTCACCCTAGGTAGAGTTCTGTGGCATCATAGCTCACAGTAACCTCAAAACTCCTGGGCTCAAGGAATCCTCCTGCCTTGGCCTCCTAGAGTGCTAAGATTACAGGCATGAGCCATTCCACCTAGCCCCCAAATATCTGATTTTTTTGTGTGTTTGTTTGTTTTGTTTTAGACAGAGTCTCAAGCTGTTGCCTTGAGTAGAGTGCCATGGCATCACAGTTCACAACAACCTCAAACTCATGGGCTTAAGTGATTCTCTTGTCTCAGCCTCCCAAGTAGCTGGGACTAAACGTGCCACCACAACCCCTGGCTATTTTGTTGTTGTTGTTGTTGCAGATGTCACTGTTGTTTTAGCTGACCCAGGCCGGGTTCAAACCCATCAGCCTCCGTGTATGTGGCCAGCACTCTACCTACTGAACTACGGGTGCCGCCCCCCAAATTCTGATTTTTGAAGAATAATTAGCCTTCTGTATCTTTTCACTGGAACAAATGTAGTCCTCACTAGAATTTTTTTTTTTTTTTTAGGAATTGCCTTCTGCAACCTGGTCCCTTTCTATCTTTCAATTTGCCCAACAAAACATAGCTTATGTTGACACAGTTATTTTAATTATTTGCATTAATATGACAGGAATTGGGGAAAACTTGTCTTCTAAAGTGTTTGGCAACCAAAATAAGTGTTAAATGAGGCACATAGAGCAAAATGATAATGTGTCTAGTCCTTTCCAAAACTGCTAAATGCTACACATTTTGTAAATTTGCTATGAAGTTTTAAAATTTATTGATGATGAAATACAGAAAATATTTAACCAACTAAGTCAGCTCCCCCTAGTAAATGCCATAACACAGCCTTGGTATCCCTCCTTTTCAACCTTGCTAATTAAGTACCTAATACTTAGTTGAAATAGAGACCTTTAAAGGTTGGTAAGTGAAACCTTAAAATCAGTTAAGAAGCCAATTATGGCAGCAAGGGTCTATAATCCCAGCTACTGAGGTGGCTGAGCAGGAGGATTGCCTGAGGCCAGGAGTTTGCGTCTGTGAATAGCCACACTGCACTCTAGCCTAGACAACACAGTTAGAACCTGTTTTTTAAAAAAAGAAATACTTTTTTTTTTTTTTAAACCTGATAACCTTTATGTTAGAAAACTCTTCTAAAGAAATTACCAATGATAAGAATTGGAAAGGAGCTGGGCTTGGTGGCTCATACATGTAATCCTAGCACTGTGGGAGACCCAGGCAGATGGATTGCTTGAGATCAGGAGTTGGAGACCAGCCTAAGCAAGAGCAAGACCCCCGTCTCTAAAAATAGCTGGATATTGTGGCTGGCTCCTGTAGTCCCAGGCACTTGGGAGGCTGAGGCAAGAGACTCGTTTGAGCCCACAAGTTTGAGCTTACTGTGAGCAATGATGACACCACAGCACTTTACTCAGCGGTGACAGACACTCTCTCTCAAAAACAAACAAACAAACAAAAAAGCATTATTATTAAAAAGCAAGCTCAACTCATTTTATGAGCTTATCATAACCCTAAGATTCATTTATTTATAAAATGCAATTTTGGACTTCACATACAACATAGTGTAAGAGCCTAAGAGCAGAATTAACTGGATTCAAAGCTGAGTTGTGTCACCACCTGTGTGAACTTAGGCAAGTCACATGACAGCCCTTTGCCTCAGTTTTCTCATCCGTAATTAATATTTCCATGTACCGATTATCTCCTTTTCTGAATGTATTTATGTTCATTGTCCTTTATGAGGTTTTTGTTTCTAATAAAAAATAAATAAATAAACCTAAGTAAAAGTGCTAATATTTTCTTCTCCTGCCCAATTGGGTGTACACATTTGACATTGGAGTCCAGGGCCTTACACAGCAGAAACCAATTAAAAATGTAATAGAAAATAGGCGCCTGTGACCCAAGTGGCTAAGGCGCCAGCCATGTACACCTGAGTTGGTGGGTTGGAATCTCCAGCCGGGGACGCCAAACACCAAGGACGGGTTTCTTCCTCTTTCCGCCATCTTGGGGCCGGTGGAGGTCTGCGGGGAACAGGACTTCTAAAAGGTAAATATGTCTGGAAGGCTGTGGTCCAAGGCCACTTTTGCTGGCTGTAAGAGAGGTCTCCGGAACCAAAGAGAGCACACAGCTCTTCTTAAAATTGAAGGTGTTTATGCCCGAGATGAAACTGAATTTTATTTGGGCAAGAGATATGCTTATGTATATGAAGCAAAGAACAACACAGTGACTCCTGGAGGCAAACAAAACCAAACCAGAGTAATCTGGGGAAAGATAACTCGAGCCCATGGAAACAGTGGCATGGTTCGTGCCAAATTCTGAAGCAACCTTCCTGCTAAGGCCATTGGACACAGAATCTGTGTGATGCTGCACCCCTCAAGGATTTAAAGTGATGGAAAGTAAATAAAAGTGGATTTGTGCTGTTGTATTAAAAAAAGAAAAATAGCTGGGGGTTTGTGGCAGGTGCCTATAGTCCCAGCTACTTGGGAGGCGGAGGCAGGAGAATCGCTTGAGCCCAGGAGTTGGAGGTTGCTGTGAGCTGTGATGCCACAGCACTCTACCCAGGGTGACAGCTTGAGGCTCTGTCTCAAAAAAAAAAAAAAAATATATATATATATATATTCACACACACATATATGTATATATGAAAAATATATATATATGGAAATAATACCAACAAATACCAACCACACATTGTAAAATAGCTAGAAATTAGGCCAACAAGGAAAGCATACTACTGTCATAGAGAAACTTATAAAATTCCTAAGGTTAATTAAATGAGACCTTCATAGAAGACACATTAGCCTGGTAAAGCTATTAATTTTTTCTCAAGTTTATCTACAAATTTAATGTCTTATAATTAACATTGTACCAGAATTTCAGGAGGAATATAAAACATTGATTCTAAATATAACTTAGAAGTTTAAACGCTCATAGAAAGCTAATATATTTTTGCAAAGGAGTAAAAGTGGGACGTCACCTTCCAAGACAGTAAGACGTATCAAAACATCGCAGTAATAAAAATATTATAGACCTGGGGAAAGAACAGATAGACCAAGGATTCAGAGGAAAAAGATGGAACAGGCTTAGCGCCGGTAGCACAGTGGTTACAGCACCAGCCACATACACATACAAAGAGGCTGGTGGGTTAGAACCCAGCCCAGGATGGCTAAAGAACAATTACAACCGCAACAGAAAATAGCTGGGTGTTGTGGCAGCTGTCTGTAGTCCCAGCTACTTGGGAAGCTGAGGCAAGAGAATCACTTAAGCCCAAGAGTTGGAGGTTGCTGTGAGCTATGTTGCCACAGCACTCAACCAAGGGCAACATAGTGAGACTCTGTCTCAAAAAAAAAGATGGAACAGATGATACATAAATGTGAACTTCTCACATAGCACAGATGCCATCATAGATAAAAGATCTCAATGTAAACATAAATGTAAACAATCAAATTTTCCTGGGTTATGCTGCATAACAAACCATCCTAAAGTCCCAATGGCTCCCAACAATATACCTTTTATTTCTTAGTCACAAATTTATAAAAAGAGAAAAGAACTCACTCACATTGATTCCGCAGGGAGTCAAATGGGTGTCCTGACAATGCTTTGGTGAAGTCTATTCCTGTAAAGCAGTGTTTTTCAACATTTTTTTATCTCACAGCACACTGGAACCTATAGTTAAACTTCTGTGGCACACTTAAATTATATTCATCAAACAAAACAGTAAAAAAGACAATATATACTGTGCTTTGAACTTCTTTTGAAAATAATTTAACTAATTATCTTTACAAATTATTGCAGCACACCTAAGATCCTCTCATGCCACACTCATTGAAAATCACTGCTCTAAAGGAAGACCTGTCAAAGATGGTGTTAATAGAACCACTGTGAGGAAGCAATTGGATAACTGAGAATAATAATCAATCTAGCATAATAAAACTACAAAGTTCAGAGAAAGAAGTCTAATAACTTATTTGTTTATTTATTTATTTATTTAAGACAGTCTCACTCTGTCCTGGGTTGAGTGCCTTGGCATCATAGTTCATAGCAACCTCAAACTCTTGGGCTCAATTGATCCTCCTGCCTCCCGAGTAGCTGAGACTACAGGTGTCTGCCACCACACCCAGCTACTTTCTCTATTTTTATTAGAGACCTGGTCTCACTTTTGCTTAGGCTTGTCTCAAACTCCTGAGCTCAGGCAACCCACCTGCCTCTGCCTTCCAGAGTGCTGGGATTACAGTGTGAGCCACCACACCCAGCCAAGAAGGTATTTTAATGACATTGAGATGAGTTTAGGTTTAGCAGAAAGTACAAATCAAAATAGACATTAATATCAATGTATTTGAATAAATCCAAAGTAAAAATTTCTATTCGCAGCATATCAGCTATTTTATTCTATCCTGAACAGAATTTTTACTTCCTACTAGAAAGGAAATAGTCCCATTGTGCAAGAGACTATTTTCTACAGTACAGCAAGAACTCATGCAAATCACTAGGTTATGAACTTCAAGAGAGTGGGAATTTCATTTTCTGTCTTAATCACTGTGGGTATCTCTAGTGCTCATGTGAGCACCTGGCAATATTGCTACCCCTACTTGATATGTTGGGTTCTTGTTATTGCTGTAAACTGTTACCACAAATTCAGTAGCAACAACACAGATTTATTCTCTAATAACAATATTAATTTATCCTAACTGCTCTTGAGGTCAAAACCTCAAAATCAGTCTCACCATACTGAGGTCAGATGTCAGCAAGGCTGGTTCCTCCTAGAGGCTATGGGGGAGGATCTGTTTCTTTGCCCTTTCTAGCTTCTAGAGGTCACTAACATTCCCTGGATTTTGGCTGCTTCCTCCTTTTTCAAAGGCATCCGTTTGAAGATGATGCCTGTCTGGGGGGCAAAGGGTCATTATTTAGTCTACCTCACCAGGGTTTCTCAACCTTAGCACAGTTGACATTTTTGGCTTGAAAATTCCTTCTTACCATGGTTTGTCCTGCACATTGTAGGGTAGGTGGCAGCAACCCCATCCTCTGCCCATTAAATGCCAGGAGCATGTCCCCCTCCCTCAGTTGTGACCAAATGTCTTCTGAGGGACAAAATCACCCAAGGTTGAGACCCACTGTCTCATCCTAGTCTAGTGAGCTTTTAAAAAAGCTAATGCAGGCTCGGCACTTGTAGCTCAAGTGGCTGAGGCATCAGCCACATACACCAGAGATGGAGGGTTCAAATCTAGCTCAGGCCTGCCAAACAATAATGACAACTACAACCAAAAAATAGCCAGGCATTGTGGCAGGCGCCTGTAGTCCCAGCTACTTGGGAGTTTGAGGCAAGAGAATCACTCAGGTCCAAGAGTTTGAGGTTGCTGTGAGTTGTGATGCCACGGCACTATACCCAGAGTGACAACTTGAGGCTCTGTCTAAAAAAAAAAAAAAAAAAAAAAAAAAAAGCTAATGCAACCATGTGTGATGGCTCAGGCCTATAATCTTAGCACTTTGGGAGGCTAAGCTAGGAGGATTGCTTGAGCTCATTAGTTGGAGACGAGCCTGAGCAAGAGTAAGACCCTGTCTCTATTAAACATAGAAAAACTAGCCAAGCTTCTTGGTGGATACCTGTAGTCCCAGTTATTCAGGAGGCTGAGGCAGGAGGATTGCTTGAGCCCGGGAGCCTTGGGGTGCCAGAATGAGATTCTGTCTAAAAAAAAAAAGTTAATTCAAAAATATCACTCTCTTGCATTTATCACTCTCTCTTCTTTATTCATTCCCCTTATGTTCAAAATAAAATACACATTTCCTAGCATAGCATATGGATTTCTCATAATATGGCTTTGCTTATTTCTCTTGGTTATTTCCCTGTCTTGCTTGTTTTTCAGTCTTCATGTACTCTTTTTCTCCAGACATTCTTATACTTCCCCAGAATATGAGGTTCCCTCACAATTCATGGCTTTGTAAATATTTTTTCCTCCATCCATCTAGAGAGCTCCATCTATTTGTCATCTGATGAACTCTTACTTCCCCTTAAAATCCAGCTTAGAGATCGAGGAAGCCGTGCCCTTCCCAGATATGCTCTGAATACTTTGGGAGTTACTTCTAATAGAGACCTGGTATCCATTCCTCTTTTCCTTGATCTAGTATAGGAGCTGTTTATATCTCTTGCCATTATCTGTATTTAGGGGTTTAGCACTCTTCCTGGAATATGTTAGCTGTCTGATGATTGTCTTTTCTATGACTGAGTAAATGGTGGATTTCATGTCTCAACTTGTGTACACTCCCCAGTGGTGGAGACTGATGAAGAACATTACTCCTAGATAGTAATTTGCTTTTCTATTTCAAAATAGAAAAGGAATTAATTCTCTTATCATCTTTCATGGAGAGAATTTTTCAAAAACAAGATCATCTGGTTTCTTTTGTGAGTATTTAATAAAAAGGTAAATTTCTGTTCCAAAGGTTCATGCTCAGAAGCTTTTACTTATTTAATGTGTTTAAATTTAAAAAAATAGATTAGAAAGAAATTCTTCCTACAGAGCATCTCGTGAAACAAAGCTAAAATTAAAATAAACACCACAAGCATAGATTTCATAATACTTATAAAAAGGCTAGCCATGTCAGAAAAGTTTCCTGGATAAGGAGGGCATGGCTGATTTTGCAATTTAGATTTTTGACTTTGCATGCTGAAAACTGTCACCCAGCCATTTCCAGCCTCCATATGGAACAAAATCAAAGGATTTGCAAAGTCTCAACATTTGTTTGTATGCTTCAAACAATAAAAGTGGCAAAATGGGTTCTGTCACCAGACATTTTATTATTATTCTGATACTCTAACGTTAAAAGTTTCTCTTAATGTTTAGAAACCAGAGACATTTTAGTAAATACCACCGAAAACACCTGCATATAATGTTCACTAATGATGATTTCCTTGATTCAAAGCTCAAATTAAGAGGGTGTTGAAGGAGGATGGATGTCATTTCTGTGCTTGTTAACTATATTCAGGTAATTTATGCAAAATACTAAAATTAAAGAAATTTCCCTCATGTTACATTTTTACCATTACAGCTAAAAATCTCCTACAGTCTTTGTAAGAAAGAAGGGGATAAACAAAGTGGCATTATTCAAAATATGTCAAAACATATTATACTACACTAAGACTTTTACATTGTCTTTAATTCCCTTGTAAGGCTGACTAAAAGGTTTCTTTTTCCTTTAAACCATCTTTTCTTAACTTGTTGCTGAAAATATTTGGTTGAGAGCCAGTGTAACGTAATTGATGTTGCTGAAAACATGTGGCTAAGACTGCAGCTTGGCTGGTTAAATCCTAACTCTGTGACTTTGAGCCAGTAACTAAATTTACCCCCTCTTTGTGCTTCAGTTCTTTCATTTGTAAAATGAGGATAACAATAATAGTTCCAACCACAGAGAGTTACTAGGAGGATTAGGAGTCAGTATTTGCAAAACACTTTGCCTGGCACAGGAAGCACTAAAGTATCTGGGATTATTATGAGAGAAAACAAGAGCAATTTTGTAGTTAAGATTCTTCGAAGGGTTATGAACTCAGCATTTGGGCACAGAAAGGTCCAATAAGCTAATAATAATAACTCAATTCAACACATATTTGGTAAATGTCGGTTAAGCGCAAAAGAGCATGCGGAGTGACCCAAGTATAAAGATGAGCAGGTCACTACCACTTCTGTCTTTAAGGAACGAGGGCCTAGTCTCATAGGAGACCAGTATGTACACAAATAACTCTAACACCAGTAGATGATTTGGTACATTCTCTGGAAGGACCAACTTCAGAAGATAAGAGGTTAATTCTGACTGCACCTGAAGGCTTTTGGGAGGATATGCATACAATTGGATCTTAAAAGTTGGGAAGATCTCAGTTAACTAGGATGAATAAGAGTTTGTTTGTTTGTTTGTTTGTTTTTTTGAGACAGAGTCTCTGTAACCCTGGGTAGAGTGCCACAGAATCATAGCTCACAGCAACGTCAAACTCCTGGGACTTAGGAAATCACATTGCTTCAGTCTTTGGAGTAGCTTGGGACTACAGGGCCCTCTACAACACCCCCCTAGTTTTTCTATTTTTAGTAGAGATGGGGTGTCACTCTTGCTCAGGCTTGTCTCAAACTCCTGAGTTTAAGCAATCCATCTCCCTTGGCCTCCCAGAGTGCTGGGATTACTGGTGGGAGCCACCATGCTGGCCCAGGAAGAGGTTTTAAAAAGGTGAGAATAATGGCATGAGCCAAAACACAAAAGCTGTAGAATATACTCTGGGAACAGCAAGCACAATTTATCTTATTTTCTTGAATTTGAAGAGTGTTTCATAGTTTTCAAAGTGCTTTCCTGTATGTTCCATTATTGAGGAAATACAGCAATCATAAGGAAGTATATAGGGAAGGAATTCTTTATTGTACATGTGAAGAAAATGAGGTTTGGAGAAAATAAATGATTTGTACAAAGTGATCAATTAGTAAATTGTGCTTAAGAAGATATTGTGAAGGTTACTGTGATAATAGTATGAAAAAGGACATCAGGAGGGATCACAGTAGTAGGTTACTGACACAGTCTAGGTCAAAAAGCATGTAGGGTCTACACCAGGACATATTTGTTTGTGATGGTGAGAGGACTTTGCAGATGCACAATCCATGTGATTTGGCTTTTGATTGGATGTAAGAAGTAAGAACAAAGAGATATGCCAAAAGATTCAGAAGCCAGTCACATACAAACAAAATCTGACTTGGCTTTCAGTCATATTAATTAAATCTCTTCAAGGTCAGTGCCCAAATCTTACTATTCAAAGATCATATTTGGTCTGTAGTCCTAGCTACTTGGGAGGCTGAGGCAGGAGGATTGCTTGAGTCCAAGAGATTGAGGTTGCTGTTGCTGTGAGTTATGACACCACAGCACTCTACCCAAGGCAACAGTGAAACTCTGTCTCCAGAAAAAAAGATCATATTTCATCCAAAAAACACCAGTATACACCACCTTAAAAAGAAATGAGATGAAGTAGACAAATGAAGATTTTTTGGACAGTTTTAGAATATATCCACAAACTCTGATACCCTTTCATCAAGACACAAAGCTTAATTCCCCTGCCCTTGGGGTCCTTTGGATGAACTATACTTAATGACTAACTTCCAATGAATGGAATAAGGAGTGAGTTACCTTAATGGACTGGATAATAAAGGGAGAATAAGTGATTAAGGGTTTTGCAGCTTTCTCCTGGCCTTCTCTCTTGGATCTCACACCGTCGGGGAATTTGTCACCTGCCATGTCATGAGAACAGCCAAGCAGCCCTATGGAGAGACCTATAAGGTGAGAAACTGAGGTCTCCTGCCAAGATTCATGCATGTGAGTTATCTCAGATTGTGGTTACATTTGAAAGAAAGTTTTGTTGTTGTTGTTGTTTCAATACAGACACTAAAATTGACTTGGCCTGTAAAGCTACTTTGCTAGGACATGCTAAACCTATAGGATTACAATTAAATTAAACCTATTTGTTCTAAAAACCCTCGTTTAGTCTCTCAACTCCCACGCAGTCCAAATACAACATACCAAAAATAGGTAGGCCTGTCAGACGTGACAACCTCAGATGCTGGAACAGAGGATAAGGTCACAAAATGTGTGTGCAAAGAAAACTGAGGAGCTTCTCAAGTCCTCATCTTTTGGGCTCTGTTCAGCCTAGTTGACCTGACTCTCCTCAACCAGCGAGGGCGCCATTCGTCAACAATCCCGCCTCACACCCGAGAGGCGGAGTCATGGCGCATGCGCTGCAGGAGAGCGGGCAGACCCCCCCGGAGGGGCGACGGGGCGGGGCCTAACGCAGGCTGGGTGGGGGGCCGGGCCGCGCGCGGGCTGGGCGGCTCCAGGGTGAACTGGGCGGGGACGGGGTGGGACGGGGCGGGGCGGGGTGGGACGGGGCGGGGCGGGGCGGGGCTCGATGCGCGGGAGGTTTAAACTTCCGCTTCTAGGCGTTAGCGCGAGCGGGAGTGGTACCAGCTGTAGTCGGCTTCTGTGCCCGCTGAGGAGATGGTGGAAGGGCCGGGATGCACTCTGAATGGGGAGAAAATTCGGGCGCGTGTGCTCCCAGGTCAGGCGGTGACGGACGTGCGGGGAAGCACTCTGCCGAGCCTGGGGGGCCGCGCGCCGTCACACGCTGCAGCCTCTGCCCGGGTGAGCTACCTGTGCCTCGCCCGGGGGATAGCTAGGGGAAGTGACGCCACCGGTGTCCTATCTTCGCACTGATCCAGGTTCCCTGGGGCCTGCGTTTCCCAAACTTTATCTTCACTTCCGGTGAGGGAGAAGTCGCCCCTAGAGCGCCCGCGTGGGACGAGGCGGCCCTGGCGCTGAGCTAAAGATGCTGCCTGAGCAAGGTGCGGGGGAGGGGGGAGCGGAGGAGGAGCCGTTGAAGCCGTTTTGTATAATGTCACCTTGCTTAACTTCTCCATCACTCAGCAAGGGTTTTTTTTTTTATTGTTAAATCATAGCTGTGTACATAAGTGCAATCGCCTGTACCCATTCTAAGATGGATGTTTGTTTTTAACAGAAGTGATAGAGCAATAGTTTATTAGAAAATAGAAACGCTTCAAATACGATGGAAGGGGTCCTGACGGGTTGTCCTAAAAGATGGTTTCTTGTGTTCACTGTTGCGTTTTCTACGGTTGATATTATCACGTCTCTGCCAACTCTATTATGTTTTTTCTTCCCATTTTTTAGATGATAAGCTTTTGGCATAAAATCCTAGCTTCTTGCTTGCCTAATATTCTGCAACTGATAAATATACAGCAACGAATATATGTGGCCGTAAAGTCTGTGTGCTATTAACAATTGCACACCATTTTAAATTGCACTTGAACTTTACGGCCGCCTTGTACATAATCCTGAAATCACACATGGAAAAGTTAGCACTAACTTCTCACTCAACATTGCCATCTAATTCAGGGGCAGTGGAACCCAGTCCGTGTGGGTTCCTTTTAATGAATTCCTTTCTCTAAACGCAAATTGTAGCACAGCTTCTGCCACTCACACATTCATTGCACAGGGCGTGATATTCATTTTGTAAGAACTTGTGCTAAAAATATTCCAATGAAGTTATGCTTTAAAAGCCCTTTAAGATGTGTGAATGATTGTATTTCATGGATACATCATGATACACGATTTCAATTTATTCTGTAAAGCTGCCTCATAGCCCTTGGTCCTGGAAGCAAAGGTTGCCTGCTGTGAAATTAGCATAGGTTTACAATGTGAAAGAAATGAAGTTCTAAGTCTAAGAAAATACATTTTAAACTTGCAAAAAGAATAAGTTTTATTTTTTAAGACCCAAAACTTCATAACCATGGTGAGAAAAGGATAAGTTTTATATCTCCTTCCAATTGCACTTTTACTTAATTTGACTCTCCATGCCAGTATCTATTATTATTTATATGGTGTTTCTCAGCACTTAAGGATACCACAGTGATGGGTTTAACTTTCTTAAGAATATTAATGTCTATGAAAATCAACTCATTCAACAAAATTTGGAATACTGAAAGGCACTGGGGGAGTGCAAACAGTCTTGTGTAGCCTATATTTTGGTTGGGAAGATCACACTGACATTCCTTAAGTATATGTATGCATATCTAGACTTAGCATCATTCAAAAATAGCGTATTGTGTGTTAGGTTTTTTTGCTAGATCCTGGGTATACAAAGATGAATAAGATAAGATTTCTGTCATAAGGATCCAACCTCATGTTTTAAATAAATATCACCTCATTGGTACTTAGGCAAAATAACAGAAACACTTCCTGTTAAGTTTGTTATGATTATCTCTGGTGGCAAGGCATGAAATGCTTTTACATTTCATTGAGTCAAAAGAATAACCCTGTGAAAAAGGATTTTACTTGATTCTACAGATGAAGAACTCCAAACTCAGAGTGAGTCTAAGATCACATGACCAGTAAGGGACTGAATCGGTGTTTGCTCCCTTTGGAACAAAGAAAGCTTACCCTCTTAGTCATGCTATAGCTCCTCTCAGTAATAAAAGATTCCCAGTAGGGAAGTGACTGATAAAAACAATCCTCAGAATGTACTAGTGCTTATTTGTTAACTAGAGAAGTATGATGGTGGGCTTTTGGCTGTATCTGCTACCAATTTTAGTTTTGTCCAATATAATCAATTTTCTTATCTACTCTGATAACTCTCTTCTAACAGCTAACATTCTCGTGTTGAGATTGCACAAAAACGTGCAGCCTGGTAATATAAATGTCTCTTTGATGGTGGGCAATTATTCTTTTTTAAGCAACATTATACAGTTTATTGACAGTGAGAAAGACTGATAAGCAAAAGAGAGCAGACGGAAGAGGGAGAACAGAACCTCTAGCAGTGGAGGGTGTGGATCCAAGTGGGAAGCCCTCCCAGTTTTCAGTCTAGGCGCAGGGGTCCTCAAACTGCCGCCCGCGGGCCACATGAGGCGGTGTGATTGTATTTCTTCCCGTTTCATTTTTTTACTTCAAAATAAGATATGTGCAGGGTGCATAGGAATTTGTTCATAGCTTTTTTTTTTTTTTTTTAAACTATAGTCTGGCCCTCCAACGGTCTGAGGGACACTGAACTGGCCCCCTGTTTAAAAAGTTGGAGGACCCCTGGTAGGGGGTTTAAATCCTGGTTTTCCTATCCTGTGGGCAGGGGGTCTTGGGGAAGTGTGTCACAATTTGCCAGAGGTCTGTGGACAGAAAATAATCTTAAAATATTTTTAAAATTAGCACAGGAATAGATTTTTGCAGTTTTTGCCTCAGGCAAGGAACTTGGGTGTGTGTGTGTGTTCCATACTCAGGGAGGAAGCTACCAAATGGTGGGAAGTTATTAACATCACTTATCAGCCGTACCCAGTAAGTTGTACGACCCACATATACACCCTGCTTTTAAAGCTATTGTTTAATACCTTGATAGAGGAATTAAAAGGGTGGCGCCTGTGGCTCAGTGAGTAGGGCGCTGGCCCCATATACCGAGGGTGGCGGGTTCAAACCCAGCCCCGGCTGAACTGCAACAAAAAAATAGCCGTGCGTTGTGGCGGGCGCCTGTAAGTCCCAGCTGCTCTGGAGGCTGAGGCAGGAGAATCGCAGAAACCCAAGAGCTGGAGGCTGCTGTGAGTCCTGTGACGTCATGGTACTCCACCCAGGGCGGTAAAGTGAGACTGTCTCTACAAAAAAAAAAAAAAAGAAAGAGGAATTAAAAATTGGAAGAGATCTTTGTGATTAAGGTCAGGAATCTAGTACTGTGGACACTGGATTTGAAGATCAGTACAGAATGAGTAATCTCTTTGTGGCTATTGGTAAACTTCTAACTAACTTGCCCTGGCTTCATTTTCTGCACCTTTAATCTTAAAAAAAATAAATAACCATTTCTAAATATGAATGGTCTTTTGCATTTTAGGGAGATGTTGAATCTGCAGTAAATTTTTTAAAAATATGGTAGGTTGTCACAAACCTCTGGCAAGATGATTACTGTAGCAGACAATTCCATGTTTCCTAGGCATTTATGCCAGTTAAAGCTGTTTAAATGTTTCTGCTACTGGTTGAAATGATTAGTTTTCACAAGGCAGCATTTAAAAATAATTTAATAACTGCATATTATATTCTTTACCATGCAGTAGACATGAAAAGAATTACAAACGAGCTGAAGGAATATTAATTGTGTATTTAAAAGATTTAAATTTCAGATAATCATTGTACCAGAAAAACAAGCAAAAAACCTACCTCTGTGGCTACTGCCACAAGGAAGCAAGGACTCTTACCCGATAGTACTCCTGTTTGTTCCAGTGTAGATTTCATAGAGAACACACTTTAATGTATGTCTCACTGTGACAACTGATCCTTGTTTTGAAAAAGAAAGCCTAGCTGTAGAAGATCCCAGCATCTGCTAGTCATGTATGCTCTCTATTATTTTTCTGAATTTTGATCCAGTGTCTTGTCAGCATAAAATTATGTATTGTGTAAGTAAATTACATAAAACTCTGCTGGAGACTATGGAACCTTATGGTAAGAAACAATACTGGAATATAAATGAAAGTCTGGGTAATGAGCTTCGAAGAGTCAATCCTCCGATTTTAATTGTTAGGTAATATTTTAGGGAAATTATATGTAATCTGTATGTGTTTTCAATCTCCTTTAACAACATAGGATATGAAACTGTTTATAAGCATTCGTTTCATTTGAAACATGATCTGGCTCCCATTGCTCCTCAAGATTTGATACGTGCATTTAATATGCTAGCTACCCTTATTCATCTTTATATATACTTCACAGCAATTTAATAAAAGTTGAATGGCTGGGGAAGAGAAAGTTTTAGGTAGTGCAAAATGATTAAGGCTTTAAAAATAAGTTCCATTTAGAATCTTTTACTTTGAGAATTTGTGTGTTTTGTTGTACATGTTATGAAATGAAAATGATGAAACTTCATAATACATATTTTCCTCCTACCTTCTGAGTAGAGAAAACAATTCATAGCTCGTTTTATTGCTCTTACTTAAAGGGATGAACTAATCCATGGAGATTCATTTTCTAGCTAAATGAAGCTCATCCCTTTAAATATCCAAGGGAGTTTTCTAAATAATTTATAGAACATGCATTATATAAAATGTGTATTGATCATGATTTCTTCTAAATGACTTAAGATCATTATCATCAGCAACCAGCATTACATGGAATCATGAAACAGGATAACAGAATAGATAACATTCTTTCATGTGAGGAAACTACAGGAGGTGATTTTCCATGGCCATTGTAGTTTTTTATCCAAGTGTGCAGTAGAGAAAAGAAGATCTGACCATCTTGATTTTGAATTCTCCTTCCTTTGTTACCACACTATCTGGAGATGCCTATTTGCCCATCTTAATTTATGTGGTCAGGATTCAATAAAGGAACAAGTAAAACTATTGCTTAGTGCCTAACAAAATAAGATCCTCATAATTGTTTTTCTCCTAGATCAGAGCTTTCTCACCAGGTCCATTTATTTGAGGAACACCCTCTCATTAAGGGTTTATAGTCATTTAGTGCCTTCAAATGAGGTGAAAAAACTGTTTTAGTTTTTGGTTAAGTGCTCAAAGGTTCTGCTCTTACAAAATTGTAGAGTATGTTTCTAAGCACCATTTTAAAATTAGATTCTTTGATGATTTAGTTAAGTGACCTCTGATAAAGAAAAATGTTGCATTAGGAGGAAAAAGCATGTGGCGAAAGTGGGGAAAACTTTCACAATATAGAAGTAAATATGGTATTTTCTCTATCGGGAAAATAAGTAACTGCATTAGAGTTGAAACATTTATGTATGGAAAAGTCTTATTCTGCTCCGAAAAGTTTATCCTCATTTACCCATGGATGGTCAGGATAAATGGTAATCAGCACAATAAATCATGCGCTGTCTCTGAAAATTTATGTTATTTTGAAGATTTCATATTATTAAGCTGCTTGAAAATGGGAAGGTGAACCCTTCTCAATCATAGTTAGAATTCTAGCAAAGGAGATTTTCGTCTCTAGTTCAGGGAGAAAAAAGGATGAAATGTTCAAATAATACGATAACAGGACTATAAGGGTCAACATGAGAAAGTCAAGTATATATTGGACAATTGTGGATAGTTATAGCAAAGATAATAGGCTTGTGGAAATTAATTTTTGAATTTGCCTGGGCAGCAACATCTTGTAGAAAAACGTGAAAACCCCACATTCTGCAGTAGAGTATCTAGTAAATCTTAGGTTGATTGCAAAAGCCTTGCCCAGTTTGTACACAGCAGCTCTCAAAACAAGTGGAAGAAACCATTACTGGTATATCAAAATTTCTCCTTAAGATAGAGTTTAAAAAAAAAAAAAAAATCCAAAAAAAAAAAACTGTGAAAAATACATGTAGGTGCTTGTGATGGCCAATCGTAAGTTGAAATTTTTATTTTGTCCTAACTATATTATCAAGCTGATTATTCTGGAAATAATTAGTTGACTTGGGTAAAGCATTTTTATAATAGACAGCTGAATAAAGACATCTTTGCATGTCATTTCCCTCCAAACCAAAGTGAAGTACAGTCTCCCCCCATTATCCTTATGGGGGGCATCCCAAGATCCCCAGTGTGTTAGAGGATAAAGTGTATAATCCTAGTACTCTGGGAGGCTGAGGCTGGTGGATTACTTGAACTGAGAAGTTCAAGACCAGTCTAAGCAAGAGTGAGACCCCCATCTCTACTAAAAACAGAAAGACTAGCTGGGTGTGGTGGTAGATGCCTTGTAATCCCAGCTACTTAGGAGGCTGAGGCCGGAGGATTGCTCAAACCTAAGAGTTGGAGGTTGCTATGAGCTGTGATGATGCAACAGCACTCTACCCAGGGTGACTAAGACTCTGTTCAAAAAAAAAAGAGGATCCCCGCCCCCCAGTGCATGCCAGAAACCATACTACCTATGTCAAACCTTATATATACTGTATTTTTCACTATGCATAGAGATCCATGATAGTTTAATTTATAATTTGGGCACAGTAAGAGATTAATGACAATAATAATACAGTTATACCATTGCACTGTAATAAAAGTTATATGAATGTGTTTGGTCTCTCTCCCTTTCCCTTCCTCTCAAAATAACTTACTATACTGGTCTTTTGGATAACCGAAGCTGCAGAAAGTGGAACCACAGATTAAGGGGTGGCTACTGTGTTGGAATAGATCTTTGTAAAGCAACCATTTAAATGCTAAGTAGACCTGTCAAATGAAAACCAGGCTCTCTAGACCTGGTTGCTGAATATACATCCGTCCCTTCCTTAACCTTCCCATATAGCTCTTTTTACTTTATGGGAAATTCTGATAAATAGAGTGTTTTACTTCCATATAGTTTTTGGTAGTTATGAGAATTTGCTCCTCCCATATTTAAATCTTACTCCATTGCAGATAATTAGAGAATAAGAGACCGGAGTGTTAATAAATTGTAAAAGGAGATGAAGGAGAAGTTTTTGCTAAGAAATCTTGGGAAGGTCATGCAGGAGGGGGATGATGGGTAGGGAGGCAGTAGCCTATACTTTAAAGCCACACTCAGTCTTGGGGGCCACTGGGGAAGGGAGGGCAGGGTATGTTGAATTCCATCGATGCTTCTTAAACCACAGGTATTGTGTAAAGCCCTCTAGAATATTAGCTAAATATGAGTTACTGTTCCCAAGGAGCTTATAGACAGATAGGGGAGAAATACAAGTCAGAGACAAATAATAATTTGGTGCAGTAAGTACTATGAGCATGACTAGAAAACACTGTGCTAAGCTTGTCAGGTAGAAAGCTTGAACATCATTTTGCTGCCCAGGTGGGAGAACTCCAGTACCAGAGAGAATTACAGCCCATCTAGGACAGTAAGGAAGAGGTTACACTAACATCTCATTTTAATTCCCAAAATCCTCATCAGATATTCAAAAACTTAATTCTCAAACACAATCGAGTCAAGATCATACAGCATGGTCAGCTGGTGCAATTCCTGTTGCACTGAAGTCATTTGATAGTTTCAGGTCAATATTTTCCATAAGTGGATATTTATCTACTCTTCTGCTGACATTGTGTTATAATATTCACATTCATCAGGCCATAAAATGCCTTTTTCAACATTTATGAAGACTTTAATTTCATATTTCAGTTTTTCTTTTTTGATGTTATGTAATATGTTATTTTTAAATATGGAGAATGGGGTAAACTCCAATAGAGCAAGTTATTACACCTCTAAGGATTTGATTTGAGGTTCTCTGTGAGGCTCTGTCAACCAGGACAATGTATTTCACTTTTCATTGGCAGGTGTTTGAGGATATACAGGCTGGACATAAAATTTGTGTGCAGTTTAGAATGTTAAACCATTTTAAATTGCATAAGAACTCTATGACCACCCTGTACAATGGTCTTATGCGTTTTTGGTACATTGGCCTTTGTATTATTGGATTCCTATACACAACAGAATTTATAAGGCAATGGACTTTCCTTTGCATTGTTAATAAGTAGCCATAGAGTTTTAAAGGGGCATCCACTGAAACTTTCTTTAGCTAAATGGCCAAATTTGCTATGGTTAGATCTTCCTAAAACATCTTCCAAACATCATCTTCCAAAACAATAGATTTGCAGATATAGAAAGCTGCATGAAAGCCTTTTCATGCCTTGAGGGATTAATATTGGAATTAAACACTTTTTTTTGGGGGGGGGGGGACAGAGTCTCACTATATTACCCTCGGTAGAGTGCCATAGTGTCACAGCTCACAGCAACCTCAAACTCTTGGGTTCAAGCATTTCTCTTGCCTCAGCCTTCTAAGTAGCTGGGAATACAGGTGCCTGCCACAATGCCCAGCTATTTTTGCTATTGTTGTCATTGTTGTTTGGCAGGCCCAGGCCGGGTTCGAACCCACCAGCCCCAGTGTATGTAGCTGGCCCCCTAGCCTCTGAGCTACAGGCGCTGAGCTGAAAACTTTTTGTTCTAAGGCTACCCCTCAGCTTTGGTTATAGGGGATGTTTCAACTGTGCTTTTCACAAGCCATACCTGGAACTAAATCTGGTACAGGTTCTGTATAATACTGAGGCAGGGCTGTATAGGTTCAAGGAACTTGGCTATCCTTCTGGAAATGGAAGAATCTATTTCAGATTTTACTTTTAAAACATTCACTTTGTATTCTTGTGTTTTATTTTCATATGCACAGAGCTATGTGGTCCTGAAAGAAACTCAATCGTCTGACAGTTAACCTTTGTACTTAATTTTTTTGGGGAGGGAGGTGCTCTCTTTTTAAATGACTGCATAGTAATTAGACAGATGCATGTAAACAGCTGAGCATATCACTTGTACTTGACTTATTGGAGATGATTCTTCTCATTGGAATATACCTGAATATGACATTATATAAATATACTTAAGAATTAAATTATAATTTTGTTTAGAAACTTCTGTTTGCATTTACATGTGTTTATGTATTTTCCACCAGGCTGCTGCACTGAATAATAATGAAGATTCCAGCCTAAATTTCTTGGAATTGTTAAAAGGGTATGTTTACAGCGGAGTGGAAACTTTGGGGAAGGAGCTTTTTATGTACTTTGGACCAAAAGCTTTACGGTAAGAGAAACCTGTACAATACATCTTATCTCTTTACGTTTAAAGATGCATAGGTGGCATTTCTTGGCATTTGCCAGGTATCACATCTAATCATGTAGAAGTGCTCTATTTTTAAGAGAACTCTAATATAAGAGGTTGTGATTCTATTATGGCAAGCAACAAGCAGAAGAATAAATTGTGATGTCATTATTACTTGGAGGTAGTCAATTTATTTCTTTTTAAAAATTGATAAGCTAGCACAGCTTCCCAAGATGTATTAGAACAGTATCTTTGTGTTGCTATTACCCATACTACCTACACCACTAGTCGCCCGTCTTGTTTCACCAAATGTTTGTTGCATTCAGTGACATCAGCTACTTTATATTTGTGACAGGCCTGCATTTGGTTTAAATGTATAATATCAGTAGTTTTTTAAAAATATTTTTCAGTCTGCCTTCTTTCTGAAGCCTTGAATAGAATTTACAAACTTACTTACAGAGTTTTTTGTTTTTTTCTTTGAGAGAGAGTCTCTCTATGTTGCCCTTGGTAGAAGGCTGTGGCATCACAGCTCACAGCAACCTCAAACTCTTGGGCTTAAGCAATTCTCTTGCCTCACCCTCCCAAGTAGGTGGGACTACCGGTGCCCACCAGGACACCTGGCTATTTTTTTTATTGTTGTTGTTGTAATTGTCATTGTTGTTTAGCATACCTGTGCCGGGTTTGAACCTGCCAGCCACAGTGTATGTGGCTAGGGCTCTAACCACTGAGTTACAGGTGCCAAGCCGTGTTTATAGTTTTAAAATTTTCCACAGAAATACCAGTTTCTCCACTGTTTCACAGTTCTTATGAAAATTCATGGCTAATACATTGACAAAGAAAGATAAGCAGTTTGGTACCTTGGTTGACATAATGATAACATATGTTAAAATTTATGCAATTGCAATACATGATCACATATTTAATTTTTGTAAGAAAACGAAAATGGTCTGAGTTAATGTGTCTGTTGAAACTCTGTCTTTTCTGAGGTTAGCCTCTGTTTTTGCAAACTGTAAGACTGGTACAGCTTCCTCTAATCTTTAGAATTTCTTATTTTTTAATTTATTTATTATTGGTGATTCATTGAGGTTACAATAAGCCAGGTTACACTGATTGCATTTGTCAGGTAAAGTCCCTCTTACAATTGTGTCTTGCCCTCAAAAGATGTGGCACACACCAAGGCCTGACCCACCTCCTCCTTCCCTCTCTCTGCTCTCCCTTCCCCTACCCAAACTGTGTCATTAATTGTCGTTAATTGTCCTCATATCAAAATTGAGTACATAGGATTCATGCTTCTCCCTTCTTGTGATGCTTTACTAAGAATAATGTCTTCCACTTTCATCCAGGTTAATACAAAGGCTATAAAGTTTCCATTTTTTTAATGGCTGAATAGTATTCCATGGTATACATATACCACAGCTTGTTAATCCATTCCTGGGTTGGTGGGCGTTTAAGCTGTTTCCAAATTTTGTCGATTGAAAATTGAGCTGCAATAAGCCATCTACTGCAAGTATCCTTATGATAAATGGATTTTTTTCCTTCTGGGTAGATGCCCAGTAATGGGATTGCAGAATCAAATGGGAGGTCAGCCTGAGTTCATTGAGAGTTCTCCATGCTTCCTTCCAAAAGTTTGCAGTCCCACTATCAGTGTAAAAGTGTTCCGTTCTC